>BJBW01003183.1:161978-182419 GCA_004320125.1 Scolopax mira | reverse complement strand
CAGCGAATTTGCTGAGGATACACTCTGTCCCCTCATCCAGGTTATTGATGAATATGTTGAACAGGACTGGAGTAATGCTGCAAACTCCTTTCAAATCATAAATTTCTATCACAAAATGTCTTAAGGAAATGATTAATCTATTAATTATTATTAAGCCTTGGAGTATATAGATCCTGGAGCAGCAATGTGTGTCTTTGGGGCTTGATATCGCCATCTGTGCTCGTCGTGTGCTTTATCACCTGAGTTGCTTTATTGTAATGAATTGGGCTGCTCAGAGCAAGGCACTACTCAGTGTGCAGTAGTAGACAATCTACCCAATCTCTTACTTGTTTGAATACCTCTTTTTTTTCCTACTTTGCTTAAGATAATAGCATTTTTATATTGCCTTTGGCTGCAGACACAGTAATGGTTAGCAATGATATATATTCACCAAGGGAAGTAGCAAAGGATAATCCATATATTCCAAAGTCTGGAGCCGAAATCTTTGCAAGTATTTAAAGTAAAATGTGCTTACTTGGAATGTATTAATTTGTGGCAAGGACAATAAAAATACATTCTGCAGTTTGCTGTTATCACAAGGCAGTTGCATGCAATAATTTAACTGTGCAATGAATTATGTAAGACAAGGGAGAAGAAATAAAAAGTTTAAAAATGGAAAGAGCAGGAAAATGATAAGAGAGCAGAAATGGAGGTGCAACAAATATTTTTGTAGGTGAAAAGAAGCAGTTTCTTTATTAATCACTCTTGAAAAGACACCTTACTATAATTTCAACTTAAGCTGATTTTCATGCAGAACACTGATTCATTGTAAAGTGCCCCTGAGCCACTTTTTGCCATATAAATCTATTGTAGTTTTGGCTCTGCAGGTAAAATATGGGGATTACTCACATGCAGACTAACATGGTATGAGGCAAAAAATGGAGAGATGCAAGCAAATTTTGCTTTGTGAAGGAGTGTCCTGTTTCTAGGAAGCAGGATCCATGTGGCAGTCGTTGGGAGGGCTGACGAGAGTGTCCATATGAAGAGGGAACCTAAAGCAAACCATTAGGAGAAAACCCATTCAAGCCACACTGGTTTTGAGAGCATTACATAGGTGGTGTCTGGCATGGGTCTCTGTTAAGAGCTGAGAAAACACCACTAGGCTTGGAGTAAAATTTCTCTTGTGCTCTTTGGCCATTTGGGATACATTAGAGAAGGGCTTGAGTGTGGCTGGGGAATCTCCATCTCACCTGGAGCTGGGCAGGTGAAGTGGAGGAGTTCATGAGGCACAGGACCTCAGAGGCTTTGCTCCAGAGCTGGTTTTCATGTAGCCACAAATGCGGGCACATGAGTCTGTCTGCAAGAACCTGGAGCAGGCAAGCCCCCATGCAGAGAGGGTCAGTGTTGCTTCTGGATGAGGCAGGTTTGTGTCATCTAGAGAATTAGGAAAGTGTCTTGGGACATTGTTATTAACTGCTTCTTGTCTTCACCAGGATTTGGGCATCTAACCTGCTTGAGTAGGAGACAAACCACCTCTTATCAATGAGTCGTAATTTCAATGGAAGTAGACTTTCAATGGACCTAAGTTACTAAATTGTTTCATTCTAAAAATGTACCTAGTAGCAAACAAATCATAAATGAGACAAGGATTGAGTGCAGGACCTTCATAAAATTCTGTCAAAGTGGACATAAATTACTATCTATATCCTATCTTTCCCGGAGAGAATGACTTAGGAGAAATTAATTTTCTATGGTGCAGATGGAATCAGAAGCTCCTGACTCTCAGTCCTGTTCCCCAGAACTGTTCAGACACTGTCCCTTAGATAAATGCAGGGATGGCTCTGAAAACTGTTTTCAGGGATGGCCGCTGTTTCCAGCAGCAGATCTCTTCATTTGCTCTCCTTCCACCTGATCTGGCACCTCCTGAAGCCAGGAGGAGCCATAACCCTGACATCAATGGGAGGAAGAGAAGATAAAAAACTCATAAATGCTTTTACTTGGAATCTGCAAACTCGGTTTAGTAAAACAAACCTTGTCTTTTTGGTAACCTCCTGATTAACAAGCTCTTAGTTGGTGTTTTACTCACTGCCCTGCATCTTAGATGCATTTTCTTGTCTTCTCAAGCAAAGAAAATGGAGGATGAGAAAGTAAATCCACAGGTCCAGAGCAGAGGTGGAGTTTAGAGCCATCCCTTTGCTAGAAGTCCCCATTTTTTTGTCCCTCCAGTTGCCCTGAGGCATTTCCTCTCAGATTACACTTGAACAATCTCTCATTTTTAAAGCCATAAAAACAAGTAGACTTGAGGGCTTTCTGTCGTGGCTGATTTCCTTCCAAGCTGATGACTCAGCTCTGGTTAATACTTGGCAGCTGGTAGGTAAGACAGGAGTAAAATACATCTCTCTCTCTGGTAATGCCCATAAAAAATAGAAATGGAAAGATGGAAAGTGCACGGTAGTGAATGAAATTATTTAAACTATCCCCATAAGGACATATAAACACATAGCAAGCTGCAAACACAGGTTTCACTTTAGTCTAAAGTAACTCTTAAGTCAATTTAATTTTGCCAGTCCTAATGATGGACTGTATAAAAACACTGCAGTGAGTTAGGTACCTTAAACCGGTGATCTCTAGTAGAGATTTGTTATTGTCTCATTCCAGCTTTCTAAAAAACCCCCAAAATGTTTCTCAATCATCCACTCAGAGCTTATTCATTTTCTTTGAGGGAGAATTTGGTCCCCCGCATATCACATCCACATTTAACTCTAATTGTGGTTCTACAAAACTGTATACCTTTCAACAGCTACATGGTGATTCCCAAAATCTAGTCTGGTAGAAAAGCTACCTCTTGATTATGAATCCCAATGGTCCGTGACCATCCTTCAAATCCCATCAGCTACAGCACATTCTGTCTTTTCCTTTTAGTATGTCCCTTGAGTAAAAGGCAGTGATTTTTTTCACTGATATTGCAATATTGCAAATTCTCTTTAAAGTATGTGAGTAAATTGTTAAGAAATAGTTAATGGGTGATATTAAGCCTTGTTGATTTGAGCAATGAAGGCAACATGATTGAAAATCAATGCACTTGTCTGAATTGTAATATAATTAGTAGTTCTGCCAATTGACTATATTAAATAGTTCAGAGGGGCCTTCCTGAAGCAAGGTAAGTTACGTTTTGAAAGCCTCTCAGAAAAGAGAGAAGTAATTTATAAACAGTTTATTTGATCAGAGTAACAGGTGGTGAATACAGAGGCTGTTTCCTGATGGATATCTAATTAAAATGTTGACTACTTCTAGTGGGCAAGAACTCCAATTCCTTTCCTACTAGATTTAGTGAAGGTTTGGAGTTCATACTTTAATTTTTAAATATGTGAGTACCCACCTTAGGTTTTAGTCCAACTTCACTTAAGAACAATCAATCAATCACTTAATGAAAGAAAGCTAGAAGAAGCTGAAACATTCTAAAAAAACACACCAGATGTCAAGGTTGCTCTCTGGTGTTGCTTTACTAAGTTTACTCTTTTCTGTTGATATTTTCTAATTTTTTTGCACCCAAAGTTGAGTGGAAAAATCATTACTGTAGTTTGCCTGGAAAGTCAGGATGTGGCTGATCTCCCCTGTTCCTGGGTGCACTGCTTGGAGGCAGCCGTTGTCGAGCCACCGAGGAGGGGTGGCACCTGGTGGGTGAGTTTAAAGTCACCAATTCCTTGTCTCCTGCAGTGCCACCAGTGATTCGCGTCTACCCTGAAACGCAGGCGCAGGAGCCTGGCGTGTCAGCGAGCCTCAAATGTCACGCCGAAGGCATCCCTAATCCCCGAATTACCTGGCTAAAGAACGGCATTGATATCGTGCCAAAACTATCCAAACAGCTAACACTCCTAGGTAAGAACAGAATTTTGATTAATTAAAGTATTGTAGACGGGGATTAAGGAGGATTATTTTGCACTTTAAACTAGAAGTTCTTGTACATTTGCTAAGCCGCAGTTGTTGGAAATGGTGTTACAAAACCCCTCTTCTTTCTTTTTATCTTTTTCTCCCCTGAATCTTTTGGGAAATGCAGTATTGATTGATCTAAGTGGTAACGGTGTTACGTTAAAAGACGGTGTGTCTGGTTCTCCGCTGCCTCGTCTTTTGTGTACAGCTGTGCAAATCAGCAGAGAAATGCATTAAATTATTTGTTCAGGTATAAGCACTACATTGGATGGAAGTCAGCTGAGAACCAGGCTGCAGTTCTATCTTTTCCCACCCACATTTGCAGAGGGAATCGGGCTCTTAACTCCTGCTGGTCCTTGTTCAAATGAAGGTGCAATGGACGCAATGAAAGCCAAAAATATTTGTTTGCAATTTTCTGTGCAAAATTATTCAAAACCTCCCCACAGACCCCCCAGTCCGGCTGGGGTGCATTGCAGCCCTCAACCAGTGTTGGCAACATGGATATCCCTGCATGGTTGGGTGCCGTATCTCAAAATCTTCCAAAGGTTTTAGGCAACAGTCCCCCTCCAGAAAGCAAAATGACAGGAGGAACTGTAGAGAGACTCTCCCTCACCAAGTTCTTGGTGTTCTGATGAAAAAGTTTATGTAATTGAAGATAGTTCTTCTCCACTGAAGCTGAAGCATTTATTATTGTTTTTTTTTAACAAAATGAAATGTAATTTATTGTTTGCACTTGGGATTGTTCTTTGTTCGTTTCTGGTGCAGAGTGTGTAAGCACTAATGGAAAGAAGCAAAACATCAGCTCTCATGAGAATCTCCCAAATGCCTTTAGTTATGGACAGGGACACTTTGTGTGGTGAAGCCCTGTTGAGCCCTCACCAGACGGCTGTGGCAATGGAGGGCAATTAAGGGCAGTGAAAGCAATTAGCAGCAGCAAGGAACACTGTTTATGGGTGTCTTTCTTACAGCGAATGGAAGTGAACTTCATATCAGTAGCGTTCGGTATGAAGACACGGGTGCCTACACCTGCATCGCTAAAAATGAGGTGGGAGTGGATGAGGACATATCTTCACTTTTCATAGAAGATTCAGCAAGAAAAACTCGTAAGCTTAATTTTCCATCTATTTATTTCTTTAAAGTCTATTTAAGCGTAGCGTTGCACATGAAGTTTGATAGCTCAGTGCGTTGCATGCAGTATGTTGGACTCTTACTCATAAGGTAATGACAATTTTGTCTGTGCTTTGATCAGAGGCTGGGATTCTGTTTTGGGAAGGAATTACATGAAGAAGGTAAAATCTCCTCATCCAGGATGACGGTGCCTTTCGTGTGCCACAAGTGTACTGGGTGTGATACGGGTGACATCTTTACTAAAGTAAAAAATTGGCAATAGTTTTAGATATAAAAGAACCCAAAACCTACTATTTTATTGAATTACATGCAGTTTCAGAATATAAATTTTATTGATTTCTGTTCTTTTAAAGCCAGTTACGAGTCTGAGTTCTCAAATATTTAGATGCTTGAAAAATGTTTTAATTGAATAATTTATTTTACCTGTATTTACATCATTAACCTAGCAGAATAGGGTACCCTTGTTGTGAAATTATCTTCCACTCCTAAGAGAAATATTCTCCCAGCAACTCCTGGCTGCACATCTCCCGTAGGAACGTGGCAGTATTATCTTGACCGCACTGTCCCTGAAACACAATTAATAAAAGAGGTGATTAGTTGCCCCAGTGAAAAAGCTCCCAGAGGGCTGATCCTTCCTACTTCCAGTGTCTTAACTACTTGAGAGATTGCTTCGGTTCATGGTAATACTAAAAGACTAGGTGCAAATGGGATTTTTTTGCTACTTTTCTGGCTGTTAATATAAAGCAGGAATTGAAAACTAAGTTAGCCATAAATATGGGCTCTCATGGCGATTCTTTGGAAAATATATTCTATTCCTCATTAAATAGATTTATGTACTCTTGTTAATATCAGTCGTTTTCCCTTGAATACTTGAGCAAGGGAAATTACAGTGTGTTGAGAAATAATTGGATGTATCTTAACCAGAAATTCAAATACAGCTGTACTTACAAAGAATGTAGTTTCTTGACATTCCAAGAAATGCAGCAACGTGTGTAGCTGCTGTAACTGCCAGTCTCTGGCTTCTGAAAGATGTCATGTTTGCTTATTGAACCCATACAGAAAATCACAGCCTGTACCATACCTCCAATTACGTTTGAAGATAACAGCTTCTCTTTACTAAGACTTTGATCTTTGCACAGGCTAAAGTTGGCTTCATTTCAGCGAGGATTTTTCCCGTGTCAGAGTTTCAGAATTGTCTCTAGAAGGAGCAAATGTATTTAGAAATATCTGTCTTTCCTGATATTTTATTAGAATGAATGTTACAGAGTTTTCACAAATTAATCAGTTCATGTAAACATGAGTATTAATTCAGTTACTTGCTACAATGAAAATTTTGACGTTGTTTTGTTGTTTTTTTTCTTTTCCTGATTATTTTCTGGCTTTCCCAATTTTCTGATGCTGCAGTTGCAAACATACTGTGGCGAGAGGAAGGTACTGCAGTAAAGTTCTTTTGTCGTAGTGATAATGTGCTTGTCTGCTTTAATAATTCCATGATGGGCCATTCTCCACTGACTTGCCACTAACTCTATCAACTTTCGCAGTTACCAGATAAAGTACAGACCAGACATTTAAAAGCTAAACTATTCAAATAAGAGATGTCACTCTCATAATTTAAATCGTACCCATAACTTCTTACATTTTCCCACTATGAAATAATAGGTGACCGTAAAATATATAAAAATATGATTTTTATATAAACTGCCATGAACGTGAGTGCCTGAGATTCTCAAGCTGCATTAACCATTGCACAAGTGTCAGAAGTGCTCCCGAATTACCATAATTGAACAAGTAAGACACAAATTCAATACTCTGCATTTTTAAGCAAGCAATTCAAGCTCTGCCTCCTCAGTAGCACATATTGATGTTTACCAGGTGAGCAGCAAAAATTGTGTTCTTGACTGTTAGGCAAAAAAAACCCCCACAACAGGTTTTTCTTCCCTCTGTCCTCTAAATCGATGCAGGGTAAAGGTTGCCCCATTTTATTTTGATTTAATTGGCAGTTGAGATCTCTAGTTTGATCAAATTTATAGTGTGTCCTGCACAAGGTCAACATCTGTGTATCTTGGAAGCCAAATTAGAACAAAACCCCATCCTAAACAGCTAATTAACTCAAAGATACTATGGAGGCACTAGAAATGAAAATTTATTTGATTTTGTGCGCGCTTATGCTGTCATAATTTCCAAAATGCACACCAAGACGCATAGTGCGAAGACCCAAGGAGCTCTCAAGCAGCTCATCCATCTGCCTCTGTGGGTACGGTGCCCAGGTGCATGGATGAGAAGCATCCATGGGCTCACTGGAGGAAGGTTCTTGGACTGAAGTCCAGGTGTAAGCCAGTTCTTATATCTGCCAGGAGGATGGGACTTTGGTGTCCTTCCAGCTTTGTGGGGAAGGTCTCTGTGCACATCCAAACCTGTGCACACTGCAACACCCCCCAACCCTGCTGTTGTTCCTCCAGCACACCCACCCAAGCCTTTGGGGGCTACAAAGACCCTTTCATAAATAGTGCCTCCAAGTACCCAAAATTACAGTTGTGCTTCATGACCTTGGCTTGGAGCTTTCTGGTTTGCTGTGGCTTGACCCAAAGGATTTTTAGGGGCCCAAAAAAAAAAAAAAGGAAAGAGATAGCCCTCAGTGACCAGTGCTACCTCAGTCAGGTCTGCAAACCCCTGATGCATACCTGCTGTCCCACTGTTGGCTGCAGATGTACAGATGCAGCAGGTGCAGCCGACTGGAGGTCATGAGATGTGACAGAGCCACCTAAGATGGTGTCCAACACTTATTCCCAAATACACCACCTGCAAGTGCCTGGTGCATGGCAACGAAGAGCATCTCTTTGCTGCTGGTGTTCCTGTAAATGGCATTACAGGCACTATTTCCCTTCTACTTGGAAGTGAAATCTCTAGTGCATCTAATCAGTCCAGCATCATCTGCATGATGCTACGGAGCTGTTTATATGCTGCATCCCTTATGCTCCTTTTTAAAGGAAGTAGTGGGATAACCCTACCAGATGTAGAAGTATAGTAATATTTAAAGAACAACTAAGAAGTTGGATGCAGAAAGTCTGATTATAATTCTGCTAAACAATATGGGCTTGCTGCTTATCAACCTTGCACATTTTAAATAAAAGTATGAGCAATATACAGGGAAAACACAGGCAGTAAAAGCAGATTTACTATTGATGTTCCTAAACAATTCAGTATCTTCAGAGCAGGTTTATTCCCCTGCCTGTCTTGTTCTATAGTATTTGATCGACACATTCATTTTTAGACAAAGATTCCATTGAACACACTTTAGCATGTGAAATCTTGGCACAGAGAAAGCTGGAAGAGAGGATTGGTATTTCTGGTTTTACATTTTAATGCATTCTTTCAACTCTATTAAAATGAAAACTTTTATGTAAGTAGTGATATTAACAAATGGATTGGTAGAGTTGAGCTCCTGTAAAATGGGCACGTCTTCATGCCCACGAGGTCTGTACTAACTGAAGCTGTTGGGAAAATTCCTGGACAGAATAGTGCATAGAGCAAGCTTTTGCTACAAGGCAAAGTTTTAACACAAGTAGTTGGTCATTTTTACAAGTCAGACTAATCTGTCTGTTCTCAAAATCTTTGGCAGACCATGCACAAATCAAACCTCCAGAAATGAGCGCACTTGGCATGACCAGCCAGTTACACGTGGAACTGGAAGCACTTGTGCAATTGTAGTGTGCAGTGTACAAAGTAGTTTTTAATTTTGCACAGAGAAAATTATGAGTAGCCTAAATGTAAGGTAGAGATTTGTTTTCATGCCAGTGCTCATTTTTGCAGTGAGTGTTGCTTTCTTTATGCCTGGATAAAGGGAGCATATCGTGCCAGCAGGCAATCATCAGTTTGTATGCACAAGAATGTATGCACTTAAAAAGCTGAAAGCCTTTTTGTTACCAAATTTAAGTTCTAAAATACCTCCAAGCATTTAGATTAAATTGAGGCAAATTATTCAAGTATCAGATCAGAAGAGAGTCTTCCACTGTGACAAATTTGCCCTTTGATCTCAAAGGAGGGAAATACAAATGTATACTCAGATGGAGACAGTACTCCTCAAAAAAAAGGAAACTCTTGTTGTTGTCAGGTATCCTCCTGAAGGTTTTGAAAAATCAAGATGTTAGAGTCAACTTCAGCTGGAATGGTTCAAATAAGAACTGTTATTTTTAGGAGACCTTCCCTGGTTTTAATGGGGTTTTTGTTATTTTAGGTTTTTTGTTATAGAGATAAGGTATGTTGCCTTTTATAGAGCCTTTAGTTTTTGAACATCCAACCTGAAATATCTTCATTTAAAAAGAGGAAAAAAAGAAAAACCCTTCTCGTTAGTCCCCCAGTTCCCAATCTAGTACCCACCTCACTGGTGTAAATAACACAATTGAGCAAAATTCTCCATTGCTCACCTCTCTGACATAACTCCCCAGAGTGAGGAGTTGCAGCAGTGTGATCAAGACTGGAGTCTGTTTTACCAATGTCTGAGATTACATTTAGAAATGTAACCCAATCAAGACTTGGCAAATACTGTGTAAGTCACAATAAAAGACCCACTTTGCCTATTAAAATCCTGCTTTGTCTAAAAATCAATGTGAAGATTACTCTCTGAAAAAATATTTTAATTTAAATTGGTAAAATCAAAAAAGAGAGTACGTGAATGCTTTTAGTAATTTGTATAATATTTTAACCAATCAGCAGAAAAACTTGCATTCATTTTACTGTAAAATAAGTTGTGGGACTTGCCAAGTCACTAACTCTAGACCTACTGGGGTAAAATTCTTATCAAAGTATTTTTGTGACTGATTTAGGCCTTAGTTCAGAAATACACCCTCATCGTAATCAGATCATCAGAAAAAAATCACGCCACTATCGTGCATGAAAATAATTATAAGCATCTTCACAATGGTCATAATTTGTTGCCTGCCTATTTCCACTTCTTGGGATTAAAGTCCTTTACTCAT
The DNA here is from genome assembly GCA_004320125.1 of Scolopax mira. Lineage (NCBI taxonomy): Eukaryota > Metazoa > Chordata > Aves > Charadriiformes > Scolopacidae > Scolopax > Scolopax mira. The sequence goes on along the minus strand of BJBW01003183.1, from coordinate 172,406 downwards.
GAAAATATGTGCATTCACTCATTCCAGCCAGGATCAAATTCTGCCCTCTGATGTGTTCACTCAGCTCCCATGGACGCAGGTGGGAGCTGTGTGCGTGCTCTGAGCGCTGATTTTGGTCCAAAGTGCCCAAATGAAATGTTTTAATGATATACTCCTAAAAAATTGGCCCTTGGTCCATAAAGAGAACTCAGCTCTCCATGGAAGTTGAGTAGCTTTTTCTCTACGTGCATGATCCCTCACTGTGGCATCACATTTCAGGATCACGGCTCCCGAATCCGCTGATGCCCTAACTGGGGTATTTCTGTGGTTTAGAGAGACTCAGCTTGAACGTTGTCAGCAAACACCACGTACTGAGACGTTGTACTCTGAAGCCACTTATTTGTCACAAAAAGAGGGGTTTTTAGCACCAAGAAAAAAACCCTTCTAGTCTTCCTAATCGCCATGTATCTTATAAAATTTTCCAAATTATACATGTTTTTACTGTGAAGTTTTCCTATGATGATTTAGACCTCAATCCTGCAAACACTTAAGAGATGTGAGAAACTCTGTAGATGTGAGCATTGTTTAGAGCTGCCACCACAGGACCAGCTGAGGGAACCGTACCGCTGAACGTTGTTCAGATCTGTAGAGCCGGGGCCTTATTTCTCCATGGGTAAAATGTAATTAAATAGAAATTGCAAATTGTCACATCACTGTATTGATGGCAGATAAGTACACTATCAACATTACTGGGGGTGACAGTGGTCATTGCAAACACTTATTGGTGGTGGTATGAAAAGAGATGAAATGATGTTTGGATCTTTCTAACTAGAGAGTTTGAGAAGATCCTGGACATTTCTTAAAGATGCTTGTTACTGCAATTGCATGTAGCTGAAGAACAACTAAATTATCAGTAGTTTAAAGCATTTCTGCGTGACAGAAATGATCAAATACAATCTTCTGACAGCAAGCAATGACAGACAGGCAGTTTTCCAAATCTCCTGGAATGCCCCAGTTGGATAAATGAGTGCTATTGCGATGCTGAACTACTCCCCATTTGTGAATTACAGTTTGCAAGATTTCAAAAATGTATTTGTTTTGGTGGCTATAGTTAGTTCACCCAAATAGTTTAAGAAAATAGAGAAATATAAGTATTTTCATGCATGGAACAGATGTTAAGTGCTTCCATTTTGCATCACAGTTACAAGAAATCAAATTACCTGTAACAATACAACCTTCAGATTAATTTTAATTAAAGCTTCTCTCTCAGTTATCAAATTATTAGCAAGGTATTTTTAATGAAATAGTAGAAAAAATAGTCATAGCCATAATCTGAGGGAGTTAACAATGCGATACTGAGACTCCTTGTAATCGAATCCCAGTTTGGTACCTGGGCACGAGATCTGAACAAAGTTATTTGTGTACGACTGCCGCCACCAAGGCAACACATTTTTGAATGTGTCTGTACCTTTTCACTCCTTGAAGCCCTCGTTGTGACATGAAATTTGATTTTGTGAATGCACCAACTGCATCCAAATGACCAACTTTTATGTAAGGTAGATTTTTGTTTGTTGGGGGAGGAGGGGGAGTTCTTAAGAAAAGTCCTAACAGCTATGGATACATACATTAAAAAATCCTACTCCTTTTGCTTTATCCCCCTTCAAGGCTTGAGTGTTGGGAATATGTTCTATGTCTTTTCTGATGATGGGATCACAGTCCTTCAGCCAAACGAATGTGAAATCCGGAGACACATCAGGCCTGAAGAGAGGATTTTCACAAGCTATGTAAGTCCTAAACCCAGCAGCTACCGCCGACAGCTGGGAAACTTTCTCTTAATCTCTTCAAAGGTTGCTAATGCTAAAGGACCTGTTTGACACAGTGATGTTGGAGCTTGTTGGGCTTCATGTGGCATCCCTGAGGTATATCAGCTTCTCTTGAAAATTAAGGGAACCACACATACGACTGACATGGAGGATTACTGACATACTGCAGAGAATTTAACTAGTTATCGTGTCAAAATGTAGGCAAAGACTTTCACTTGTCCTGTTTGACCTATTTACATACCCATGCCCAAAATGTTGTAGCTGGGATGTAGGGGAAGCACAGAAGTCAGTAGCAGAGAGATGGAGACATCACTCACTAGTGCTAACTGGCCCCTTTTACTGATGGCTCCATAGGCAAAGGAGTGGGCTACTTTCTGCTCTTTAGAAATAGTTTCCCAGGTTATACCATGGCAGGGAGGTGAGTTAGAACGCACGGAAGATGATTGTGCCATGCTGGTCCTCTGCATCTTCTGCTGTTGAACCAGAGACCCATGCCATCCTTCTTTGCTGCCCACTATTTTCTGCCAGTACTGAGTTTACTAACATGTGCTTTAGGAAATCACAAGGAAAATTTGTTCAGGTGTCAGTGAATGTCAAGCACTGGAGCTTAACACAGCAACTGGCATAACACGTGCCTGGAGGCCCTGTGAGGCCAATGTTTTCAATGACCTGTGTTGTGTACTCTTCCGTGATAACACACATCACATGAAAACTCAAGAAACTATCAAATCTCATAAAATACAGGTGCTGAAATGTATCCAGAAATGCTTTCTTAGTTTTTTTAAAGGCTTGGTTTACAAGGGAAGATGAGAATGTGGCTTTCTTATGAAGGACTCAACCTTGCTTTCAATTTGGGGAGGAATAAATGGGGGGAATCCCTATCATGAGCCTGTCAGGCTGGGTCAGGCTTTTCTGCCATGGGTCAAGATCTTCCTGTGAGTCTGTTTTCAGTATTTTTAAAATCTCAGTAACTCTCTAGTTGATATCGGGGTTTTTTTTTCCACTGAATTTTAATACACCTTGGTAGAAATCCGGAGTGTTTTTCCCCCTAAGACAGGTCCTTAGCATGGACTTAATGTTATCAAGCCACACTTGAGCTGTTGCTACTCAAAGAGAGAAATCTTGTGTTTCTTTTCCAAAGAGCTGTGAATATTGAAGAGGTGGTTCTGGAGAAACAGCTTGAAAAGAACAAAGGAGAGAGGGCACTTAAGGAAATAATGTCAGCACAGTGGTGGGCATGAAAGGTATTTTTAACATCATTACTTGGCTGCCTTGCACAGAGACCTCTAAGGGTTTCCTACAGATATCATAGAGCCTTTTGCCTTGGTGGAGGGAGGATTGACATTTTCTCCTCCCTTTTTGCTTTTAGTGTGTTGAGTGTTTGCCACGTAGACAGTGACACCAGCCTGCAACTTCAGGAGGGTTTCTACAACAAAGGTTTCTTCATTTGCTATTAGAGAGCACACAGAAAAGCAGGTAGAGTAAAAAGGCCAGTGACCTTTCCCTGCTCCTGTTGGTTTGGGTGGATGCCGTGTGGTGAGAGCCCAAGCCACAGTGATCAGCCAAGGATGAGGAGGGCAGTTTGGAGGATGTCATATGTTGGGTGTGAATGGCTGCTGGAAACTCAAGGCTGGCTTTTGTAGCATGTTTTAGCTTGCAGTAGTGTAGATCCCCAGCCAAACTGGAGGTCCTATAAGGAAAATGCAGTCAAGCTGTTGAGTCTTGTATCTTCACCCCTTACATGTGGTCTCCATCAAGGAGAACTGATGAAACTGACAGAGCTGGGCTGCTTAGAGGTGAAATCTTTTTTATCCCCAGCCATCACTGTGATACAGACCTGGTGTTGGCATTGCTTTAGCTTGTAGCTCCTCTTTCCCCGAACAAACTCTGCTGCTCTAATTACTTTCCCCTTAGGGAGGTTGGGCCATTATTTAAAGTGACCTGGCTGTTGTATTGGCAAAACTTAAAACCAACAGTTGTGCTCACTGAAATATGTATGTCTTCATTCAGTTTTACCCTCGTTTCCTGTGCCACAGCCTGGTCCCACACAAATGCTCTTTCACATAAAGCAACTTGAGAGAAGGAAAAGCGATGAAGGGTAGCCAACATGTAGAGGCTTGTGGGTAAGATCACGTGAGACTCTTGAAGCTTAGGGTGAGCTCCCACTAAAGCTAATACTAGTTTTGCACTGGACTCAGGGAGTATCAGAGGCAAAATACGGCATCAGGCACCTGTGAATAGGATTTGGTCCAAAGCAATGGGATTTAGTTCCTTTTGAAGAGAAGTTTCTGTGTTGCAGCAATAGACTGTGGGGCCCTGCTTGTTTTCCTACTGTTTCCTGAGCTCAAACATCTTGGATCACACTCTCCTGAACTGAAAGTGAAGACTTTATGAAAAATATAAAGCTGTGATTCAGTTAATGTAAATCTCTGGCTTTTTTCAAAGCACAGAGTGATATTTCTATTGCTAATAAATGCTGACAGAACTGCAAGTCTTGATGACCCATGGTATACTTCTAAAGAGAGACCCACAGACTGTGATGGTTACTTAAATCCAATGTCAACTTGCAGGGGGTCCAGCTGTTTAATGTCACTGGGTAGGGACAGGTGGCAGTGTGCTACCTGATAAAATAAGTATTTTGTGGTTTCCAGGGAAGAAAGGGGAGGGAAATCATCATAATGGAATTCCCACTGATTGTTTTATTTCTTTTTATTTCTATGATTTTCAAGGCTAAGCTTCTTGCTGCTCCAGGCCCTGAACTTTTAGAAATAATTGAACCTTTTCTCCTCTTCTTTCTCTGTTTCCTCAGGAAGAGATGTGTCCTAGAGTGGAAGGCGAAGGCACTCAGTCCTGCCTCTGGGCTTCAGCCGTCAATGTCAGAGACAAGTACATTTATGTGACACAGCCTAAGCAGAACAGAGTAGTGATAATTGATATTCAGACTCAGAAAGCTGTGCAGGTACTTACGAGGGGAATGTTTTATTCTGTGATGGCAAAAGACTTTGGTATGGGACCAATAAAAAGTAGATCTTTGCCCGGTGGAGCTGCTGACATCACTAAAAAGTTGGGCCTGTGTTGCTTTCAGCCATGGGGTCACATTGTAACTTCACTGGTGGGAAAAAACTCCTTTATAGGCTCTTTATCATCGTCTTGGAGCTGCATCTGCAGCCAGGCTTGCAGCTAGCATGGTAAAATAATGCTGGAGCCAATTTCTGGCTTATGTTCACTGAGCTACTGCCTGACCTCGGTTATAAGTGGTTTGGGAAGAATGAACTGGTATGGGTATAACTCAAGCAGAAATTGGCCCCTGATCTGCTGGCAATAAGTAACAGCATAAGATGGAGTGATGTCTGGCCAGAAAACGGCACTGAGCAGACAGATTTTTCTCCTGCTGGTGCTGCTGATCCCCTAATTGATTTGAAGGTAATTGTGCAGAGCGGCACAAATGGGTGTAGCTGTGGTACATGGGAATGTCTGTGACATCTCTCTTATGAGGAATGGCTGAGGGATTTGTGACTTTTTAGCCCGGAGAAGAGAATACTGATCTGATCAATGCCTATAAATACTTAAAGGGTGGGTGTCAGGAGGATGGGGCCAGTCTTTTTTTCAGTGGTGCCCAGTAGCAGGACAAGAGGCAACGGGCACAAATGTGAACATAAGAAGTTCCATCGAAACATGAGGAGGAACTTCTTTCCCGTGAGGCTGACGAGGCTGCCCAGGGAGGTGGTGGAGTCTTCTTCTCTGAAGACATTTCAAACCCACCTGGGCACATTCCTGTGGGAGCTGCTCTGGGTGGCCCTGCTTTGGCAGGGGTTTGGACTGGATGATCTCCAGACGTCCCTTCCAACCCCATCATTCTTCAACCATATCATTCTGTGATTCTGTAATATTCATCATGTGCACTTGGGTCAGGATGTAAATACCCATCTCTGTTTCTTTCGAAGTCCTTAGATGTTGACCCGTTACCAACCAAATTACACTACGACAAGTCCCACGACCAAGTCTGGGTGCTCAGCTGGGGTGACATGCGGAAATCCTCACCAACACTGCAGGTAAGTCCTTATGCACTGGGATTTTACCCTTCCTTGGCTTGGCAACATCGGTAGCAAGCTGGTGGCTGGTCAGTTGCAGGTAATTAACAGCATTTAATGGGCTGGGTATAAAACTGCTTTTTCAATTTGCATATCTAGTGCATTTTAGTCATCCCTCCTCCATCCATCCTCACATATTTTTCCTGCTGTTTAATTTGGTTTTGAGGAACAACTGTGCCGTAGGCTGGCAGCAGGACCACTTTGTTGCCAAGGTCTGTTTTAGTTTTAAGGCTGATGACAGAGCCAAGTGCCGTAAAGCCAGACAGCAAGGGCTGGCAGCTGATGGTGAGCAGTACGAGCCTGCCATGCTCCGGGTCATTTGTGCCTCCAGTGTGAGTGCAGCTTCTTTTTATCTTGATTGAGGTCTAAAAGCAGTGGGTACCAAGAAGCCACAGTACCCAAATAGGGTACTTTTGGCATGGAAAGCTGTGATTCTTCAGGTTATTGGTAGTGTTTCAAGGGAGGCACAAGTCAGGCCGAGCGTCATATTCAAGGGGAGGTTCAGGTTAGATATTAGGAAATATTTCTTTACTGAAAGAGTTGTCAGGCCTTGGAATGGGCTGCCCAGGGAGGTGGTTGAGGCACCATCCCTGGAGGTGTTCAAGAGATGAGTTGGCACCGTGCTCAGGGATATGGATTAGTAGTGGATTGGTGGTGTTTTGGTTATGGTGTGGGGTTTGGGGGGGGGGGGTTTGTTCATTTTTGTTTTGTGTTTTTTTTCTTTTTTTCTTTTTTTCACTGGTTGGACTAGATGATCTTAAAAGCTCCCTTCCAACCTGTGATTCTATGATTCTGTGATAAGCCTACGATAGGGACTAAGTGTGTGCTCACTGCAGAGTGCCCTCCTCAGATGTTATAATGACCTGTGATTCTGCTGTCTGCAAAGAATTTGGGAACATTGCATATGAAAGAAGCATCAAAAGGTGAATGAATTGTACTGTGCCTCAAGATTCATAACTCGTTCAGGATTACTCACTTACCACTCTTATTATGCATCGAGCAAAACCATCCTGTTCTCAGGGGGTCAAGGCATTTACCTTTTCCTATCTTCCATATAGGAGAAGTCCAGGTTTTCTGCCAGTGCACTAAATAGCTAGTTATTTTCCTTAAACTCACTTTGTCACTTGTCTCTCACATGCCTTCAGCCTCCTTTTGGATGATGATGGAGCATTATGTGATAGAGCTGTTGCTAGTAAAATGCAAAAAAGAGCTCTCTAGGGCATGAACAGAAAAGCAGAAACAGCAAAAGTAAAATGTCAGGGAGAAATTCTGTTATTGGTTGTCAGTGACTGCACCAAAGGGATGCCAGTGAGGTCCCTGGAGCCTTCTCCATGGTCAGCAGCATCAGACCCACAGTGATATTGGGGCACAGAATAGTGCACATAGGCTTGCACAATTCCATTAGCTTTGTTTCTATATTTCCGCAGAGGATTCACTCTTCTGTTGACAGTATAGAAGCACTTATGTCTATGCATCTAATTGGGTGTTTTGCTGCTGCCAATGTGTTACATGACAGAGTTGACACCACAGCTGATTTGATCCATCCAGACATACCCTTCTCTAGTAGTTATTTTCTGGCACTTGCTGCCCAACCTTTCTGGAAACGTAGTGTTATGTGAATACTTCTTCTACCAGAAAGGTTTGCTTCTAAGTCTACATTAAAGCATTCCCCAGCAGGCAGAGAAGAAATCTGGCTGTGCTTTCTGACCTAAAAACCTAGGGCTATGTTAGTCGTGGGGCTGCCCAAGGCTTCCCTGGAGATGGTGGCCCATGAAGGTTGGATGAGCCATCCCCACAAACCACATGTTCCTTCCCAGATAATGGCTGCAGCCTGTGTGCTTTCAAGAATGAAGGATGGACCAGGAACTCAACGTGGGCAATTTCAGGAAAAGATGCCAGAAACAGAATGGGGGCAAATAAATGCAGGTTTATTTGGGGACACCTGGGGACAAGCAGTTCCCAATACAGGGTATAAGGAGACAAAATGGGCTCTCTTTACCCTTTCTGACTTAATTGCTTCCATCCAGCTGTGAGAGGATTCTGTAATTAAAGGAGAGATGGTACAAGCATGTGATTATTAAGAAGAACACACCATCTGCACAGTTGGAAACTTGTTATAACGCTCCAGCTCTCAGATAGTCCTTTCTGTTATCTTTATGAAGTGCAGTCACACATGTAGAGAATGAGATCAGCATCAGCAGATCTTTTCTTTTTTCTGCCCTTCTTTCCCAAAAGGTGGGCAGTGACTAATTTGGCAAAGTTTGTTCTTCAAACCAGCAGTGGTTAGTTGCAGACGCACAATAAATTATCTTTTTTAACAAAGATGCTGCTGCAGAGGTTTGTCTAAATTTCCACTCATTCTTTGGAAGTCGGGGATTTATCAAACAGCTCGCGAGGCGGACTGGTGGGATGCTGGTGTTTACTGGCTTCTGGGAAGCAAATGTCTGGCCTCGTGAAAGCACTGTGCAAGCGTGAGCATCTCTCTTGAGCGATCTAATTGGAAGACATCTAAATGGCATGACCAGAACAGCTGTCTGAACCAAACCTTGGAGGGTTTTAGCATTTCCGTAGTGAATTATGTAGCTATAAATTCAAAGCAACTACTGTTGCACATTAGAGGAGTGGAAGTTCCTAATGAACGGACTAAAGTCATCTTGAACGGAGCAAACCGTTTGAGTATTTAACATTTTAATTATTGAAAAGTTATGTATTGAAAACTTAAATTATTTAAGACTACCTCTCCTCTTCTGGAGTGGTGGAGGAGCTGAGTTCCCATGGCCATGGAGGTGTGCACTGTGCTGGGGGACAGCCAAAGGGCCCCTCTCTGCTCCTCCCTGAGTTTTATATGGTGTGGTAGATGGAAGAACAGCTCTTCTCCTTCAAAGTGATAATTAACTGCTGTGAGTTAGTGTTTGATCCTTCTAGCTGGTAAATTATTGCTGTGCATTTAAGTGAGATTAATAAATATAACCATGAAATAAATGTTTATTTTAGACACCAAGGAATAAATTATTATGCTCTTACTGTTGTCATGCTACTTCACCTCCTGCATGACTGCTCTTTCTCGAGATAGGAACATCTTATGAAAGTCAAGTTGTGTGCTTACCTTACAAATGTCAAGCCTCAAATGGTATTTATTAGCGCACTTTTTTTCAAGACAGCTACACCAAACAATATTTTGAAGTCATTAATCAATTTGAGTCTCCTACATCCCTAGGAAAAAGCCAGTCAGTCCCGTGTATGACTCTGTAATCTGTATTTACTTTTCTGTCTTTCTCACTGCTTGTCCTTGTACTCAGCCTTGTGTGTATTTATTGTAGGTAATACCAGAGGCAAGCGCAGGGGAGGATCAGCATGTTATCCGCACGCCCTTTGAAGGAATGGATGATTTTTTTATACCACCTACAAATCTTATTATTAATCATGTTAGGTAAGAAATTATCTTAATGAGTAGCAACAGTGACCACACTGCTCTCTTCTAGTGGGCATCTTTCTAAGAATCTTACAGCACTTTACAAATGTGAATGAGTGAATTCATGATCAAGCTAACTATTCTTATCCTCATTTTCACGTGTGAAACAGAGAAATGGTTGAGCAAATTACCATGAATGAAACAGCAAAAACCAATCCTGGGCTTCCCTTAGACCGTGCACGGGCATTCAAACCTCTGCTTGGTTAGCCTTGCCTCCTTGCAGCAAAGCGTGGCACGCTGCCCTGGTTTCCCAGGAACCTGGCAAAAAGTTGCCTTTCCTGCCTCAAAACCACTTTATGGATCTGGGCAAAAAAACCTATGTCAAAGACTTATTGCCTGAAGTGGTGAAAGTTTTCTGCCTGAAGCATAAAGCATGGTTCTTCCACGCATCTTCAACTTGTTCAAATATTGGATCTCTGTGTGGGGTGTATGGTTTGAGAAGAAAAATGGTACACACTGCATATTAAAAAAACCCCACCTCTATGAATCAGTTTTGAGTGTTAATGTGATGTCGTGGTTAATGAGATTGTATAACTAACATACTAATAACTCGGAGTAATACTGGCTGCTTCCCAGCAGGCACAGGAAGCCTCCCATTAATATTATCAAAATTGATGATAAGTAATTGCACAACAATTTATACTATTCTTACCATGTTACAACATAACAACTGTTTAAGCATCTTCTGTCCCTGATATACTTTAACTAAGTTAAACACTCAAGAAATCATAATGCAACTCCTCACATCAATCTTGGGCTCCCTGCAGTGAACACCGAGGACAGGGAGGTCACTCTTAAATGATTATGGGTTGAATCTGATCCAAAATAAATAACTTTGCTTTCTGAAACACAAAATAATGAGACATACTTCATAGCTGTCGTTCTTAATTTTTTACGTACCTCATTTTTCCTGTTTGCTTTCAAAATATGGCTATGACTAATAGTAGTGCCAGGAGGTAGATGACTCTGCTGAATGTTAAAGCCTGAGATGAGAAGATATGGTCTGAGTCAAAAGACTTTTTTTATTTGTTTGATTGTCTTTTTGCTTCAGTGTGATTAATCG
>BJBW01003183.1:124432-161873 GCA_004320125.1 Scolopax mira | reverse complement strand
ACTCAGAAACAATAAATGGCAATACCAGCATTTCCCAGGAAGGTGCATATTTAAGCAATCTCTTCCACAAGCCCAAAAATATTTGTATGCAAATGTTTCTGCATATGTATTTCAGCTGCCTGTTATTTCAGATGGATATCTAGGAACGTATCCATTTTTATTAGTTCCCAGGGTAGATTGTTGTCTGTTAAAAACTCTCTAAGTGCACGGTTTTCTTTGAGATTTCAGATCACAGATTTCATGCAAGCACTGCGCCTCTTTTGCAGCCGTGTGCACATAAAACACATTCTGACCCACTTTTTTAAATTAAAGTTTATGATAAGAACCATTTCTTAACTTCTTCAGGCATTTGGCCAAGTATTAAGGAAGTCTTGGGAAAAAAAACTGCTGTAGGGGAAAGCATTTTTTAACGTGTACTTAAAATGCATTCATCCAGGAGAAATACAAGTGTCATATCCAATTTCCACACACAGAGTGCACTACGAATCTCCACTGCAGATATTTTCTGAAGTCTCTAATGGATGTAAGTATAATGGGAAAATGAAAGGCTTAGCCCAGTGGTTTTCATGGAATCATACACTACATTGGCTCGTTCTTTAGAAGTGAAGTCATCGCCGAGTGTCTCATTGACAGATGGATTAAGAATAAAGAAATAAACCCAGTGTTTTAAGCAAAATATATATTACCTGCACGCAAGCACGTTGTCCTCCGCATTTCATAAAGCAATTTTACATCTTTTGGGGAAGAGATACAAAACTAAGCACTCACTTCATTTCCTTCTGCCTGCATTGAATGGATGAAAAAATACTCGATGTAAAATTAGTTTTCGTGAGTCAGTATCAGTGACCTGTGAATCCAGGGGAACACAAACAGGCTGGTTCTATGGGCTCCCTCTCAAATTAAGCAGAAACCTTTCTTGGCTATTCTTGACCTTTTCTTGTCTTCAGCAAAGGTCAGATGTGCTATAGCATATATCTTTTACAGAACATTTATTCTCTGCTCACTGTTGTCTGCCCTCTCTCGAGACAGAAAACAAAGACCCCTTTTCTTCAGAGCACCCTGGCTGGTCGTGTTCCTCGAGAAATGTTTTACCCCTTCCCTGGGCTGGCAGGTTAACGGTGGTTAATACAGTCTCCTCTACACCTCAGCCTTGCCAGCTCCTGCAGTGGTCCCCAGGTCCCACACACACATCAGAGCTACCCTCTGGTGCTATGATTTATGAGATGATGTGGGGCATGGTCTTCACTCAGTGGTTATACATACAGCTCAATATTCCTCTCTGGCCCCAACCTGGCAGGGATATTCTTTGTTTTGAAGAGTTTTCTATGTTGAGACTGCAGAAGTCATGAGTATATATTGAATTACATCTCGCTAGACCTGAAACAGATTAAATACAAAACCGGTCAACACTAGCCTAGAAAACGCCCAAGTCCTGGTATCATTCCTATTGTAAATTGGTCTTGCCAATAAAAGGCTTCAGCTCTTGAAGATGTTTTTCAAATACCCAAGCATTTACTCAGGCTTCCAGGATTAGGTTGCTAAATTTAACTGAAATATATACCTCCTTTTAGCATCATTTAGAAGCACTAAAACCAGGGAGATTTCTTACAGAAAAGAGACAACATTACTGCACATACGTACGAAACCAACAGGATAGAGTTTCCCAGTTCTGCTGACTTTGGTCTTTCCTCAGGCATCACCGTGTCTCCAGAGATGACTTCAGTGTCTTGTCTTCTGTTTCAGGTTTGGCTTCATCTTTAACAAATCGAAATCCGCGGTCCACAAAATTGACCTGGAAACTGTGACCCACATCAAGACTATCAACTTCAAAAACCGTAGCTGCCTACCACAGACCATGGCTTACACCCACCTGGGCGGCTACTTCTTTGTCCAGTGTAGGAGGAATAATAGGTCGGGGGCTGTGTTGCCGCAGCTCGTTATTGACAGTGTTACCGACGCCGTCATCGGCCCCAACGGCGACGTGTCGGGCACACCTTATATCTCACCGGATGGACGCTATTTGGTCAGTGCAGATGAAGACAGTGGCAGGATCAAAGTCCAGGCTCTCACCATCCGAGGGGAAATCAAGTTGATTTATGACTTACAAACAAACATACACGTATCTGATCTGACATTTCAACCCTCTTTCACTGAAGGCAATCAGTACTATCTATATGCTACTTCACATTTGCAAACAGATGTGCTTTTTGTAGAGCTGTCAACGGGGAAAATGAATGTACTGAAGAATTTAAAGGACCCTCTCACATCCAAAGACTGGCCCTGGAGCAACTACAATAGAATTATGAAAGACAGTGGATTATTTGGACAGTATCTCATTACACCAGCTAAAGATTCATTGTTTGTTATAAATGGGAGGCAAAACACGTTACGCTGTGAGGTTTCAGGTATAAGGAGGGGTAACACAGTGGTCTGGGTTGGAGAGGTATGAAAGGGCAGTAGCAGTAGAGCCTTTGTCAGGCAAGTACCAGTTGGACCTTTACACTGCAACAAAGGAGCAGTAGTATTGTATATTTTTACACTGGGAAACAAAAAAAAAAAAAACACAAAAAAAAAGCAAAAACAAATAACCCCTGTATAGGCTTCATGGTACAACACTGGTCTACTTGCAAGTTTTCTAATGTAAGGTATGCTCTGCTAATAGGAAGTGGTTTTGAAGGGATATTTTTTATTTGGGGGTATGATTTGTGGTTATGAGAAAAATGCTGGGAAGCGAATAATATCTCCACTGAGATACTGTATAAGCCACGAAACCTAGTGATTCTGTAGAACAAAACAGATTTTGAGTTTCCATACTGAGAAGCTTTTATGTTATGTTCAAGCCATCAGTTTTCTTTCCCGTATACCTTGCCCGTTAGCCGTGCTGGCAATCCCCACCCCAACACAGAGAGGCCACAGAAGCAACGACTGCAGTTAAAATTCACCTTTGGGTGATGAGGGAAACTAAACATCAGAGAGAAGTTTTCAACCCATAGAAGCCTAGGAGAGGGATTTAATGAAAACTGATCAGTTTTCTCTGCAGGATGGCTTTGGGAGGACTCGCGGATGCAATTTGAGAAGGAGGCATAACAGAAATAGTAACTGTCAGCTTGCTTTCTTCTATGCTTAATATTGCTCTTGGAACTACTGAAGGCAATGTTTTGAGTCCCTCCCTTCTTCTAATGCATATTTGTGTGATTGTATTTGAGAAATTTGGCATGAAATATCCAGGCCATTACAGGAGCCAGGAGACACTGAGGGGGAGAGTTTGTAAAACAGTTTTGTTTAGAAAGGGACATTAGTCTTTCAGCATCTTGTGAGTGTGGTCAGTTTGGGCACAATATGCAAAATCTGCTCTTCGGGGGAAGAGAATTAGTTATGGTTATTCCCATAGGAGGCAGCAACACTTCTGGAGATTGTTGGTCTCTCTCATTAAATATTTAGTAGCATTGAAGTCACTTGGTTCTTCATAAAATAATAACTACAATGACAGAGGGCATTTTTAATAGAAAACTTACTCATTTTCTAGTCATTGACTTAATTTGCCTATTTCTTTTTAGACACCCTGGGAAACAATTTTTCTTTGTGATTTTTTTCCTCCCCATTTATAGTACGCTTGTTTATAGTCAATTATCTTTTAGTTATGAGCAAAGAGATTCGTGTAAAACCATCTGAATTGCCCTGGAACGCAACAGCCGGTATTGAGAAATTTCAGTCGAGCTCCCATAAAAATATAGATCCATTGGCACATTTGGAAGATATAAAAACTTCTCTAGTTGTGGGCTTTTTTTGTAACTTTCTATATCCATCACCATGAAATAATCAAGGTGAGAGCAGCTACAGCTCGTGGAGCGGTAAGAACCAGGTGAGCCGGTCAATGGGTGCATCCGAGCGGTTGTATCTCACATACAGCTTTGAAAGCGGGGTCTTGAGGTGGGTGAAAACTCTCTCTGAAGGTTAACATCTGTTGCATCAGAGCCACCCATCAGCCTTTTCAAAGGCCCAGCTCATTTTGCAAATGACCTCGTTGCCCAGAGTTTGTAGGAAAGCAGCTGCTGAACACACATCCAGTGATATGAAGTGGCGCAGTAATTATTTTCCTCCATGGATGCTTCAAGCCACCCATTTCACAATGCATACAGAGGGATTTTAAATGAGAAATATGCAGACTAACACTGGTAATCTTTGCTGTGTTAGACTTCTACCAAAAGAGCAGCATTTTAGCATGGCTATAGACCTGAAGTCATTTAAACCATTTCAGTTCTATAGAGAATATATAAAAATCTGTTCAGACAGACGAAGAAGGGGAGCTGAATCCTATGAATTCATTAAACATGAAGTCCTTGAAATCGCCCTTCAAAACCCATAGGCTGAAACCTACACCTCTTTTCACTTAAGAGCCATAGGGGTTAGAGGAGACTATCCCATCATTGCAACACAGACATAGAAAACAGATTGGCATAGCCTTCCTTTAGCAATGCATGGTGTCCGTGATTTTCTACTCACCCAGTTAGGAAACATACCCATGTCAAGGAAAGGAGAAGACCAGCTTTGTAAGTACCTTTAAATATGCACAACTCCTTTCTTGAACAAAGCTGTATTCATACATTGCAGTCATCCTAAATGTGTTTTACCAAGGCCAAACACTGCTCTCGTGTTATCTTTCATGACTTCTTGAATATTTTATTATGCCTATGGTAAGTTTCCCTGTAGAGATGTTCATTGTGTCATAGATCAAGCAAATATTACTTTTTTAAGAATATTTAAAAAAAACAAACCTGTATATATCTGTTCAGGTAAATATTCTTTGAGGCTGGTTTATATATAGGCTGTGAAAGGTGTGTAACAGACCTCACTTCTTCCTGTTTGTTGCAAAATATTGGAATAGTGTTCACTTGAAAAAATCCCACTCGGACCTTCCAAAGATGTTCCCTTTCTTCCCTCTTCAGCCCAGGTTCTGGTGACGTGTTTTCTAAATTATCCTAATGGTTATATATCATATTTAGAAAATGAAGTACAACTTAGATTGTCCACACAACTTGTGAACAGTTCCAATGACAGTCAAATCTGACATTAAAGTGCTGCACATTTCTTACTCTGATTTTACTTTTTTTTATGACAGAAATTTTATATATACTCCAAAAATGCTTGAACTCATTTTTGCCTTTCAACTCTGTCAAGGAGACTACACTCCCGTATTTGCAGTTCCTTTCCCACTCCCTTCATGTTCTCTACCAGTTCACAATCAATTCCTAGCTAATAAATTAATGAATCACAGTGATTAGTTGAAATGAATTTAAATTGAAATAATGACCCTTCAGCTATGCTATAGCATTCATATATCAGTTGGGTATTCTGACACTAGAATCATGGAAAAAATAGTACCTCATTGACAACAAGATTCTAGTCCCAAGATCAGATGCATTTTGAGGTTAAACATCAGTATAATGCAAGTACTGTTTTGGCTTAGTATTTCCCTCAATATTTTCGCTTTCTGAATGAGAGAGAGTTTTACTTAACATCTTTAACTATGCAGTTCGGTGACTATTTAGAAACCATCCCCTTTTAAATTGAAGAGAAAACTCCCAAGTGCCTTAATTTGGAGTCTGTGATAATAGTTAAGATATTCTTACCATTTAACACTTTCTCTTTTTTTCTTTTTTTCTTTTTTCTACTCCAAAACAAATCAATAAAAAAGATGTCAGCAGAAGGAGGTGGCCGTGTGTGGGAGATGGGAAACTGGCAGGTCTGCTCAGTCACTCCTGCCAAAGGGGCTTTGGGGGCTGGGAGGCATCAAAAAACCCTTCACCCTCCTTGGAGGAGTTGGGCCCTTTGACTGGGTTGACCTCCATGAGCACAGCTTTGCCTGAGAGACACACAAGTCCTGATGGCCTGTCAACAAGTACTTATTTACTTGATTTATACCATGATTAGGTCTTAATTACTAGAGTGCCCAGTACTGTATTAGGTACTGCGTGAAACAGATTCAAAGGCCAAGATCTCAATTCTGTCAGGAGATAGCAACTAATTCCCCCTGTGACCCTACAGCAGGTCAACAAAATTAAGAGGAAAGCGGGAACTAAGGCTGGGGATAGACATAAGCACTGACATGAGTGCAATAACCTGGTTATTCATCAAAGATATGGGCATGGTGTGATGCCTGTGTATTTTTTTCCCTAAGACCCACTATGTCGCTTTGCATTCAGGGCTTTATTTTAAGTCAACATCCCCAGGGCTGTATGCATAGCTGCTGCCTCTCTTCATCCAACTCCTGGATTTGGGACACTCCACCTCAGGAATTTCCCATCCTATGACTCTCCACCTCGTGCTTGGATAACTCCTCCCTTAGATAATCTGTGGATAATTCCTGCTCGTTCTAACAAAGTGCATCCCACAAGGTGAGCAGCCAGTGCCCGCTTTCCAGAGCACGTTACAGCTCCCACTCTGCCCCCCACCCAAAACCCTCATTTATCGCCTGGCTCATGCTTTGCACATTTTGCATGCTTTTGATCAGGGAGTGGAGAGATACAATGAGGGAGAATGGTTTTAATTTGAAAGGGGGGAGTTTTAGATTAAAGATTAGGAAAGAAATTCTTTGTTTTGAGGGTGGTGAGACCCTGGTTGCCCTGAGAAGCTGTGGCTGCCCCATCCCTGGAGAGGTTCAAGGGCAGGTTGGAGGGGGCTTGGAGCAACCTGGTCTGGTGGGAAGTGTCCTGCCCAGGGCAGGGGGTGGCAGTGGATGGGCTTTAAGGTCCCTTCCAACACAAACTGTTCTGTAATTCTATAATTTTTCTCTTGGGCTAACCATAAAAAAACAAAAAAAAACCAAACCAAAACAAAACCCCACAATACAGTTAAGTTATAGCAAAAAGTCCTTACCTCTTCCAGTGCTGTGACTTTCTCCAAAGAGCTCATCACCTCCATCCTCCCTCACACCTGTCTCCACTGCCTCATGTGGACTGTCACAATGGGTAACACCTGCTGTGCTTCCCCAAATGCTTTTAACTCCTCTCTGCATTTCACCTCTCCTTCCCCCCCTTCATGCATCTGTTCTCTGGTGCTGTGGCACCTCAGCTCCTGCCACATCCCCGTGGTGGCCTCACCCCATCCTTGCTAGAACAAGAGATTTTTATTAATTTTTTCCCCTTGTTTCATTTTGAATCAGGTTGAAATACAACACAGGGAAATCTCTGCTTCTGGAGACCAGGAAAACCTGCATGTTTCTTTTAGAAAAGAGATGGGGCTGCAATATTTGTGTTGAGGAAGGGAGAAACTCCCAGCCAAGCACAGGAAGAGAGGTGGAGGAAGAAAGAGATGCCTGAAATGTCATCCTTATTTTTAACCTGCCTTAACTAAGAGGGTTGGTTCTTTTTTTAACGATGATTTCTAGAAATAAAGAATAAAATAGCAGGACCATGAGGATTTTATTTATTTTTTTAAACAACCCTGAAAATGGAGAAAAGATGTGGACAGGCATCAATCATCTCACCTCTGGTAAAAATCAGGGTGCCCCCAAAATGCAAAGGCACTGACTTGGGGCTGGTGCCTGAGCTGTGGGGCTGAGCTGCAGCCCGGGCTGGGGGCTGTGTGACGAAGGGGGCTGTGAATACAGAGCAGCAAATATTCATCTATATTTTTATTGCGTGCTCAGCCCTCCTGCCTTTGCCAAAAATCCCTTAGACGCTGAAGTCCCGCGGCTGCCCGGTGCCATGAGGTGGGATTTACAGCCCGTGCAGGTGGAGCCAGGAGGGTTTGAGCATCACCGGTGCCACGTGTTATGTTCTTGGCCCAATTGAGACTCTGCTCCAGCCGAATTGATGCCCAACACTCAATGGGCACAGCACGAAAGGTTGGACCCACAGAGCCCTGCGGGAAGATGGAGCGGTGCCTTCCCGCAGTGCTGTTAATTGACCCTCGACACAGGGTGCTCTGGTGACTTACAGTCCTCGCAGACATGGCTGACTAATAAAGAAGCTCTGTTTTCTCTCCTTCTTTTAATTTTGTTTGGCCCTCATTGCATGAAAAAAGAAAACTCCTGAAAATGGGAGGAAAAGCTCGTGCTTGTGGCGCTAAACTCAAAGGTGAACAAGGCTCTTGTGGGTCTCAACTTAAGTTTGAGAAACATGTCGGGAAATATGGGTCATACTTTCCAAATGCTTGTAGTTGCAAGACAAAAGCAAGACCAAAAAAAAGAGACTTCTTTTTTTGTATAACTAGTTCCTAATAGTAACTTTAAAAAAAAATAAAGAAGAGCCCTGCTGTGGTGCTTCTACCATGCAAATTGCCGCTGCCTAGAGGCTCGTTTAATTAAGCACTTCAACATCTAACCCTTGGCAGTCTATGGTGTCTTTGACACTTGTCCAAAGCCATCAGATAAAGGCAGTGAGCACAGCGAGAGCAGAAAGCCAGCTGCGTCTCGTAAACAAGACAAGCACTAAATCAAACACGAAGCCCATCCCAATTTACAAAGGTCAGAGCACTGGCATTTCCAGAAGTAAAACTCAAATTTCCCACGTGAGCAAAGGCTTCTCCCCACGGTCCCATGGCCGTGATGCCACATTGCTTTCTGTGCCACAGGGTGCCCAACCCAGGAGCTGTGACTTCCCAGTTTCTCTTTAACTTGCAGCAGGAGGATGCAATGGTGGCTGGCACTTTGCTTTCCATCCCAGCAGAGCAGAAGGGGGAGAAATACCTGAAGAGGAGGGGATTTCTTTTTTTGACTGCAAGGGGTATTGCAGAGGGAGAGTTTTTAATGTTCTATTTAAGGTCACAGTAAATTCGGTGTTAGTTGACTTCCAGAAAGTGGAGGGAAGTTTCTGCATAGGAAAGGGCATAATTTCTGCAGAGGATTTGCTCTGAGACTGGCAAAGCCTGATCAGAGTGGGGTTAGGCAGGGAGACCAGGCTGGCATCTGAGACTCCCACATCCCTTTTAACAGGCCCAACCAAGTTAAAAAAAGGAATAAAGCATCGGCTATAGCTTTTATTTTTCTTTTAAAACAACTATATTATTTCCTACTTTCAACCCTCATCCATTTCAGCACAGCTGCCCCTGCAGGCCAGTACCTGCTGTACCTGAGTTTCTCCTGAGCATTAAAGATGCTGAATTTCCCCAAACCCCAAACAAACTGTTGTGGAGACAATTCAATATGAGCAGCTCTATTATATTTCTTTGTACTTCGAGTGTTGATTGGGGTCTAGCTTTGTTTTTACGTAGAATCCAAGACAATTACTTTAAAATACAGGGTCAAAATTATTGATGGACCACAAATACAGGCTAACTACTGGCTTATTAATTACCCTCTGTAGCCTGACCTTCTTTAAAGTGGCTGATCTGAAATGGGCTGTATCCTACCTGATAGCTACGCTTCAGCTGGTTCTCTTCATCCAGTTTGTCTAGTCCTGGGGCAAAGAAAATGCCACGTGTTGACAGAGGCAGCCAGCGCCAGCGACCCTGCTCTCTCGGCAGTTTTCCACTTCCCAAGCTTGCTCAGCACAAAAACCAGCTCCATATTAAACACCACTTCAGCTCAGAGCTGGCTGGCACTGGCAACCAACAGCTGGCACGCAGAGTGCCATCTCTGTCCCCTAGCCACAATGACTCAGTATTTTTTCTCTGTAAAATTATTTCAATCCAGTGGATACATCAGCTTCTCTATGATTCCATAAGCAGATTTTATTCTTTCAAGGCAAGGCATTTTCTCAAGCCTTGAAACTCTTTATATATTTGTGATTTTTTTTTTTAAGTATTTTTTTCTAATTTGTATATCTGCAACAGCCTTTGTTTTTTAATAGAGGAAGGAGATGCAGCCACACTTGTAGGCAGCAACCTGGCGCAGCACGTTCCCCACCACCACTGACTTCTCAGTCTCTGAAATCCCAGTGTGCTCCCAACTCTTGCCAAAACTGAGACCCATCCTGCAGACAAAAGCTTATCCAGCAGATGATTAAAAAATAACACCTACAACATCTGCTAAAAAATGGTTTTGGAACCTCAGAAGGCAGTTTGGGGGTATTTTTCCCCGTTGATAGAAGAGCCTCTGGAGCGATGGGTGGATTCACACACTGGTGTTGGTGGAGCACTGTCCCGTACACACAGCTACCCCCTGGCAGCACCACCTTTTAAGCCTCACTAAAAGTCAGGTTCATTTGTCTCAAGACAGATGACTACTGAGTTTTCAGCACTGATCACATACGCTGGAAAATGCGCAGTGGAAAAATCAAAATCAGCGTTGCCGGGAAAAGCCTCCTCTTGTAGCGCTCGTACATGGGAACTTTCCCCTTTATTTATAAAATACATGAAAGTATTTTTAATACATTACTTTTAGTGGAGATTTGTACCAACGCAGTATTAGTGTGCAACATTTGAAATACATTTGTATTTCCTTTGATGTGTTGTCTAGTATCACTCACACAGTGTATTTGCAGTAACACCCGGTCCAGAGGAGGAGGGGCAAAAAAAAAAAATCCCACAAAGTGCTCTCTATAGATACTGTAAATGCTCTTTTTCTTCAAATTTTACAATAAAACTTGACAAAAGCTCATGCTGACAGTGTCTATTTTATCCTTTCGGTGTTAGGATTATTGGTGGCAGGATGCTGTGTCTCCCTTTTATATGGGATATAAGTGGGCAATCAAAGGCTTTCTAAAAGGTGGGCATGGCCATTCAGCTGGGACAGAGGCACGGTGACGAGCAGGGTTCCTCACTGCCCTGAAAAAGCAGCTGAGTGTCATTTCTATCCAGACACATGTGTTGCACCTTATGCACAAGTTCATCACTGCTTGTTTGCAGCTGGGAGCTTGCAGATCTATTTGTGGACAAATAACACAGAATCAAAGAATCACCCAGGTTGGAAGGGACCTTTTAAGATCATCTAGTCCAACCAATGAAAAAAAAAACAACCAACGAAACAAAAAAACCCACACCCCATCCCCAAAACAACACCGGCCCAACACTAATCCATATCCCTGAGCACCACATCAACTCTTCCCTTGAACACCTCTAGGGATGGTGCCTCAACCCCCTCCCTGGGTAGCCCATTCCAAGGCCTGACAACCCTTTCAGTAAAGAAATTATTTCCCAATATCTAACCTGAACCTCCCCTGGCACAACTTGAAGCCATTACCCCTTGTCCTGTCATCTGTGACCTGGGAGAAGAGACCAACCCCCCCGGTTACACCCTCCTTTCAGGGAGTTGTAGAGAGCGAGAAGGTCTCCCCTCAGTCTCCTCTTCCCCAGACTGAACCCCCCCAGCCCCCTCAGCCTCTCCTCACAAGACTTGTGCTCGAGACCCCTCACCAGCTCCGTTGCACTTCTCTGGATCCGCTCAATGGTTTTTTTTGTGGTGAGGGGCCCAAAATTCGACACAGGACTTGAGGTGGGGTCACACCAGTCCCCCAGAGTGCAGGGGGACAATCACCTCTCGGGTCCTACTCACCACGCTGTTCCTGATCCAGACCAGGATATACATACACAGATACATGGAAAGGTGCAGCAAGGACTCGAGGCAGACAGGGGATCTGTCACCTACCCTGAAAAGGATGAAAGTCTTTCAGGAAGGCACAATACCCAGTGCAAGCAGTTCAAGTGTACCCTTTCTTACTGTACCAGCACCACAGAGCTCAGCCCAAGCCCTCTGCAATCCCTCAGCAGCTCAGGGGATTGTGCAGGGCATAAGCCAGGGCAGCCTTTGGCCCTCGCTGATTGATTCAGAGATGTCAATCTGTCTCTCTGGGTTAGCTGGGCAGCTTCCCGCAGGCTTCTCCAGCAGCCTTCCTCCTCGGCGTTGCAGGGAGAGGGATGAGCAGCCCCATCGTGGCTGGCACCAGTCCCTCTGTAGATGATTGATCTGGTGGCAGATTCCCCTAAAAGCAACGAGGCTCCCAGTTTTCTCACTCACAGTGTGGTACGACTCCACGGGTCTATATTTAAGACGAGCCTGCCATGTCTGCGTGTTTAATTTATAATTACAACTTTGGCCTGGGAAAAATTAGTCTGTCTTCACATGGAGCTATTGTAACACTGAGACACAGATGGCTGATTATCGAAATGTCTAATAGCATCTTTGTAACAGTCCTAGGGCAAAAAAAACCAAACCCACTTTTGACAAGCATTATTTGCTGAAACAAATTCCATTTAATTAAGACGTAAAGTCTGTGCTGAAAGGCATCCCAGCTTGTCAACAATATTAACTGCAGCACATACTGCTAGAGGTTACATTTTGCTTTAAGGCTAAATGGTAAAGGACAGGACCTTTCTGAAGAATTTCTTAAGTTTTTCCTGCGTAGCAAGGTTAAGCTGGTCATTTTCCTTCAACCCAATTTTACTTTAGAAGCTCAAATCAGTGCTGAAGAAAACACCCAACTTGACAACTTCAGAGCTCTGTCTAAAGCTGCTAAAGCTGTGTGTCCTTTCTCTCTCTCTACTCCCCAAAAATTCATTTGACCGTCATGGGCTGCTCTGCAGAGCCCTGACATCCCCACCACAGCAGTGATGCAGCCTGTGGGTGCACCAGGGGCTCTCAGCAGCGCCATCACCGCTCAGGGGTGGCTTTTCTCAGGGCTGGGTGTTTGCAACCTATCCCTCGTGCCAGCACATCACCTGGAAAACATTGTACCCGAGGCTCAGCAGAAACCACGGGCTTAGTCCCAGGGCTGCGGAGGCTGCTGTGCCGCGCTCGGTGAGTGGGACTGGGGAAGGCACAGAGGGGTTACGCACAGAGCTGGCAGCTCAAGGTCTGCCGTATCCCATATGGCAGTAAAATTATTCAAGGAGAAATTATGCAGATGATAGTCAACATGTTCGAGCCGCAAATGGATTATGCTGAAAACATCAGCACAAGTAGCAGTCAATTTGTGTTACGGTCAACGAGCGCAGCTTCACTTGTTTTCTCCTGATGGAGACCCCGGGGGCCTGGGATACTCGGGATGCTCTAATAAACACCCTAAAGCTCCTGCTCCTGCAGCGGGATGTGACAACACTTGGAATTTAGCAGGGAAAAAAAAAAAAGTTCAGTGGTAAAAGCCATCGTGCAAGAGGCACAACACTTCACCCACGAGTTTTCCAGATACACTAAACAGCATTTTAATCAGGGCAGGACTGTTTTGGCAAGTGGGGGAGGAATAAGGTCAGCAGAGAAGGGACTATTTTTCATTGCTGCAATTTTGGCTGCAGGCTGACTCCCAGCTCTGTCTGGTCCCTGGGAGTTTCCCTGGATGCGATGGGAGCTGCAGGAGTTCGCTTTGCGGGAAAATGCACTGGTCCATGTAGGTCACATTTTTATAAGCAGGTTCACATTGATTAGCAACGTCTACTGACACTTTGTAAGTGAGAACATGAAGAAAAGGTATCCTGGTTGCAGAGCCACAGTATCCCATAAAATAGGCTCTGGATAAGGCACAGGTTTTGGGAACTATAATGACGTTTGTGTCAAACATCCCCTTCACAGCATCACCAAAGCAGGCTGGAGGCTGACACAGTCCTCATAAAACATCAAGTGATCATACAGGGTATGTTAAAATTGTGTTTGTTTAATTCCTTCCAGCAATAAAATCAAACCCGCTGGCAGTTGTTTCAAAGTGTTTCCTTAAGTCAGCCAAACAAATCCCTGAATTATCATCTGCGGCAAACAAAATGCAGACACGCTATTAAGCCGGGCTGTAAATATCGTTGAAAAGCACGCCCTGACCAATAAATTAGGGGCTGTGGTGGCAACGGTGTTAATGCAAGTCTGGATGGAGATGCTCACTAGGGGCAAATAATGTGTCTGCAGCGTTGCAGGGGAGAAGCAGGTAATGGATGCCGGGGGTGTAGCACACATCGGTCACCAAACCGTGCAGATTGCTGCCAGGCACCCAGCGATCGATGGGCAAGCGATAGCCAGGAAGATTTACACTCCCTTTTGCACCTCCTTGGGAAGGCTGGGGTGGTCCAGAGTGTGCCATAAGATTGCTGAAAACTCCTCACTGCCAAAAAAAAAGCCCCAGGTCACCCAGCCCTAGGTACAGGCTGTTGGTTTCCAGACCTTCAATAATGTGATGCCAATTCCTTGGCATCTTCAAGGCATTGTTGTCCCTCTTCCCCCTCTCAGAAGGAAAAAATTTGTTAGACAAATATTATGAAGGGCTGTAGGGAGCTTCGGCTGTGTCAGGGGAGCCTTAGCCACAACAGGGGTCCCAGAGCTGCACCGTTCACCTGGGGGAGTGACTTTTCCAGGTGACGGGGAGACGACACCGTCTGATTACCAGGGCTGTGCTGAACAGAAGAAGGAAGAAGAAGAAATCTAATACAAAGTCACTATAATCCTTTAACAGATCAGTGCATACTTTACAGATTCCAGCAAGCTCCTCAAGCTACAATCTTTTTTTTTCTTTTTTTTCCTTATTTATTTACTTCTTCTCTTGAGGTTAGATTCAGTCAAAATATCAGATGGTTGGTGGAAGCCACCAACACTTTAAGGCCAAAACTCAACACATGATGGAGGTTTCAACTTCACAGGACTTACTTAGAGCAGGTGGCAGGGTAAAGCACTGCAGGTGTCCCTCCTCCCCAATAACAGGAGAAACGCCCATGAGAGCCCTTCACGACTTGGGTTCAGGACTGGATCCACAGTGGGACAGATGGCAGGGTTGGAATAGAATCATAGAATTGTCTAGGTTGGAAGGGACCTTAAAGATCATCTAGTCCAACCATCAACCTAACCCTGACGAAAAATCCCTAAACCATATTCCTAAGGACTACATCAACCCATCTTCTGAACACCTCCAGGGCAGGTGCCTCAAAACCCCTTCCCCAGGCAACCCATTCCAATGAATATAGCCATCTTATGGATTGACTCCCATCGGGTGGGAGAAGGGACAGGGACTTACCTCCGCTGCAAAACGTGTACAGGAGCTGCCTGGGAGATGTTAATCCCTGCTACAGGCACGTGGAAAAGTGGAGCAGGAGATGAGCAGGAGATGAAGAGGTCATTGCAGGACTGGGATCCTCCAGTCTGACTGCTCGGTGTGCGAAGCACGGATGTCCTTCCACCTTCTGCCTCTATGGGCAATATTTCATGGCAGCAAAGCTGCTTTCCCTTCTCTGTGCAGTGTCCAGAACAAAAAGGATCAGAGCCCTGAGCAACTACTGGCATAAAAAATAATTGTAAGGAGCAATGGTCTTCTGAATATGGAGCAAACGAGGAACACTGGATTTGCCAGTATTTCAGGTAATGGTGAAGGTGAAGCTATTTTCAAAATGGAAAGGAAAGAAAAAAAAAAAACATTTCTACCTGCTACACCTAAGGTAGCTGTTAGCATATTAATAATTTGATCACTAATGGCTTCAATCCAGCATATGGAGGTTTATGTGCGTTGAAGCTGAAGTACTGCAGGGGAGGTAAATCCCTACTCGGACGTGAAGGAACGGTCCTGCTTTGGCTGGTGTCAGTGTGCCCCGTGTCCCCGAGCCCTGCACAGCCCAGGGGTGAATCAGCTCATGGACTGTGCTTCTGAGCCATAAGTTCATCAGCTGCAGCACCACTTTGTAGTTAACTGCAAACCCAGAAGTTTAAATCAGCATGCTTTTTTTTTTTTTTTTTTTTTTTTTAAGATGCTTTATGGTCACTGCACGGGGCACAGCAATTTCATCTGCCCACAGTAACAGACATTTAATCTGAGTAGTGTCAGTTCACTGAAGGTGTTGTTTGAATCTCCATTAAACAACTCATCATTCCCATAACAAATAGTCACCAACTAATAATATTTCTTATGTCTTAGTAGGTGAAATTTCAGTTATCTAATCATTTGTCCTATTTTATTTACTACATTTTTGACTGCACCATCACATGATTTAACCATTTAATGACAGGGCAAGGCAGAACCCTTTACCATATATTGAGAGACCACAGAAGTCATCTATGTGATATGAATTAATTGTGTGAAAAACATCCTGTGATAAAACAAAAAATCAGGAAACTATTCTTCTTACTCCAGAGGCAAAGATTGAACTGTGGTTGTATGGCAGTTTGGGGTTAAATTAAGCAGTAAGCTTTGAGGGGTAGTCCAGGATCACTAGTTAAAAATAGACATATATAAATATAAATATATAAATAAATCCAGACAATACTATGGCATCTGGAACCTGGCAGGTTTGGTCCCAGTATGGACCAGACAAGAGTTACCAAGTAGTGGCCCCATGGGTACCCTGGGACTGGAAACTTTGATTTCTGGTTGCATTTCAGTAGAGTAATTCTCACTACATTGACTTGATGTATGAGTGCACGAAAGAGGAGTGGGGAAAAATAAGGAAATTTTAGTAGAGATAAATAGTATTTATAATGCTGTCATCTCTAGCAAATTTGGCATTTCAATTCATTAAAAGTCTGGGCAAATTAGATGTTTGTGTTCATTTAAAATAATTTCTCTCCTTTGACCTAGCTTAATTTATCATTTTACATCTTTCTGCAGTGCTTAGGAGAGCTGCTGTTTAAATGAACCCAAAGGAATATATGAGTAAAATATTAAATAGTTATCATTAACAACACGGTACATTAAAACCCAGCACCACAGCTTCCCTACAGCTATTTTTGCCAAGCCAAACACAAAGTATTCTCCTACAGATGTAGGATTTGTAGTTCTTGTGGTATTAAAGCTCAGACACCTTGTGCTGGTGTTTTCACAGCTAACACATGTATCTCAGGAATTGAACTGTAGTCACTGCAGAGAAAAAGAAACAGCAGAGGGGAAATCCTTTACTTCAACATAATCTAATCCTTATTCACCTGTATTTTTTTTTTCATTTTTTCCTAATAAAAATCTCACGTAGTTTATTTCTGCCATTTTTTTATAAATTTGGGAGTTTTATGTGCTTTTACAAGTAGCTCCACTTTGGTGATGAAAAGTGCAATTTATAATTTTGTACATTCAAATATTTTCAGAAAGGAGAGGCTGGATAATCAATAAGTGTCTACCTGAACATTCAGATCTTCAATTTCAGAAATGAATTATTGTTTCCATTGGCCCTGGGTCTACCCTTGACAGCTCCAGCACGGAGTAATATTTATGCACTCAGTCAGGGTTACAAACAACCCAAGAGTAAGGCTCTCTCTAACTGTGTTATTCATTTCTCCATCATCACTAGAAATAGATAGTGTCAGTGAGAAATTCTATTTATCCAGCAGGCTTAAGCAAAAGCATAAGGAATCCTGCTAAGGGTTTGCTATCTTCTTTTTAAATTATATGTATTAATGTGGTTGTTGGGGGAGAGGGGGATGAGGAAACGACATAGGACTTTCCCAACATCTTGAGGAAATCAGGAACAAATGAAATAAACTAGTAAAGACAGTAAAAATATTAACTACATGAGGGTGATGGCACTACTTTATTGCAGTGCTTCCTGCATAACACCAAAACCTGTAAATTCAACCAAACATAACATTATCACCAAGCAATTTCTTCCATAAATAGCAGATACAGGCTGCACTAATATCATCTCAAAAGTTCCTTTCCAGCCTGGTCCTCTACTAGACAGCAGCAAAGGCCATTACTGTGGGCTAATAATAACAGAGCACACATAGGGGTTCACGCAGCATTGGAAAACAGTAAGAAACCTCTGTCCAAAGCACAAAGAGTGCAAAGAAGCAAAATGTATGTGTGTATACATGTATCTGTATTATATATAGTGGCTCTCTGGAGATGCTGTGCTGTGGATTTTCATTACTTTTAGCAGCCAGGATGCTTCATGGTATGCACAAAGGATGTTCCTTCCCCTGTTTCTCCTACAGCACCAAAGTCTGTGATGGGGCATTACTGCTGTTTCAGCCCTTCCTTCTGAGAAGCTTTTTATAGAAGACTTAATCCAAATGTACATTTTTGCTGTTCATGGCCATATGTTTTCCAGGTTAGAAGTCTGGCCCCTAAGGTCACCATTACTGTGTGTTGACTATCTGAGATGTTCAGGGGGATCTTTCCATGTGGTCTGATTTGATTTCTGCCTGAAATCCCCGCTCCTTTCTTTGGATGACGTCCAGAAAACACCTGTGATTTTTCATTTTGAAATACCATTTGCAGCTTGCTACCTGCTGGCTGGGGAGTTAAGAGATCTGTGGGGAAATGAGTGACACCAGCACGAGCAATTTGTTATAATGACTCAGAAAATTACAGGATAAAATGTACATATCAGCATTACAATAAAAGGAGGGCTCACTTCTCCCCTTCAAGTGTGTGGGATTTTCAGCTCTAAATCAAGACACCCTTTTTGATCATGAAGCAGAAGGCAATGGGCCATGCCGTGATTTGCAGAGTGTCCCCAGGTGATGGACCCAGCCTCTTTCACCCCAGCTCAAGGGCCTGTGAGGCAGCAGTTGAGGATGCACGGTGGAAAAACAGGAGGGATGGGTAGGGACCCCTGATCCGGAAGTGCAGTGATAGAACAAGGAGTAATGGCTTCAAACTGAAAGAGGGGAGATTGAGATGAGATTTTAGGAAGAAATTCTTTGCTGTGAGGGTATTAAGGCACTGGAAGTGGTGGTTGCAACTAGTGGTTGCCCAGAGAAATTGTGGATGCCCCATCTCTGGAGGGGTTCAAGGCCAGGCTGGATGGGGTTTTGAGCAACCTGGGATGGTGGGAGGTGTTGGAACTCAGTGGTCTTTAAGGTCCCTTCCAACCCAAACCATTCTATGATTCTATGTTGGCGTAAAAGCCAGGAGCTCAGACAACAGGAAGGAGGTGACACTTTAGCAGATTTGGAAGCAGAATGGTTAGTTGTGTGAGGAAAATTAACTAAGGATTAGTACATAAATACTGGTTTGGCCATTAGCTAAGCCTGTGAACTGCCGTGGTCTGCTCAGAGTGTTCCTGTTTGCTCTGTGCCACATCGTGTCTGCAGAGACCTGGCAGGAGATGAACATTGCAAGGAGGAACATGTCAGAGATGTCGCAGCAGAGCTGGGCTCTCGACTGCAGAAAAAGCTGCCAAGAGCAGCAGGACTGGGCTAGGTGACAGGTGAAGAGGCAAGAGGGACAGGTATCCATAGAAAAATACCTATAAATAAAAGTCACGGTCCAGCGAATCATCCCTGGTAGGACCAGCCACTCTCTCGATGTCTCTGTGTGTGAGTAGAGGTTTCTCTTCATCTTCAGTAGCTGTTCAGAGCTCAGAAAGGGACCTCTGGCATACTGGCTTGTAATATAATAATATATGTGTAATATCTGAGGATCAGGACCATCTCTCTATTAAATTAGATAACAAATAATTAGATAATTTTAATTTACTTTATGAATCTTCCAGAGAGTAAACTGCTTACAGGCAGCTAATGCAATAAACTTACTTTATAAGCAGAGAGCAACATCTGTTATGACGAGGAGGCTGCAGTGCACATTAGGATTCTGTGCACACCCAGCTGTAGTTAGAGTAAATGTATCATTAAGTTGGTATCCTTTCCCATTCAAAGCACACTTTTCAGGATTTATGTACTGCAGACAATAAGATAGCAGGAGAATCAACTCACGCTCGACTCTTCTTGCATTCACCCCCTGTCCCATGGCAAGATAACGTTAATAAAAAGAGGAAGACAGAGCGTGGAGCTTAGGTCACTTCTATGGATGGCAAAGGAAATACAATTTCAGCCCCACACATATACAGGGCACAACAAAGGCAGAAGCTGTCCTAAAAGGGCATCATTAAGGTCGCAACATCAAGCTCTCAATAATCAAGCAACTTGATCATACAGCTTTCCTTGCGTACACATTGCCATCAGAGGTGCAATTGCAGGGAGTGTCCCAGGCCACATCCTGCCCCACATGGGCAAAAACTGGATTAATATAACTTCTAAAAAAAATTTAAGTATCTTATCTATGTGCAAACTGCAATTTTTCCAAAGTTTTTTTTAAACCAACAAATTAGGCAAATAGAATTGACAGAAAAGGACATTCTTGATACAGAAATCTACTCTTGTGATGGATGTGAAATGCCTATTCCAGACCTGAAGGGTGCCATAAAAGAGCAACAAATATATTTTCACTTGGGCAAAACAAGGTACATAAGGGACCGTGTCAATCCCAACACCTACCTTTTTCAAAATTACAGTGATACCACATCTTCAAATGTGACCATTGATTTCTTAGGTGCCCTTGCTGTTTGAATGGTTGAGGAACCTGGTTTTCGGAGGATGGATGTTTTATTGCCGTTGCTGCAGCTTGTCTATATTTGTAATTGAACTGGCAGCACAGTATAAAACTAAAACCAAATCAGCCGAGCAATGCTATTGTGCATCTTAGCAGTAATAGAAAACCACATTGTCCCTTCAGGCAGATGAGCATAGCACTAAAGATATCTCCTGATGTCATTTATGTGAAAGTTGCATTTTTATTGTAAATTAATCTACCGTGTCAGTCACACATACAAACCCTGTCAATGGACATCATGCACTCCAAGAAAATGAGCCTTGCTTGCTACTGGGTTTTGCAGTTGCTGACTTCCTCTGTGTAAGGAGAAGTTAACAAGGTAGTATTAATGGGCAGATTTATCTGTCTTGGTAGGAAAGAGCTGGGCCCTGGCACAAGCATGGGGCTGCACTGCCCATGAGCTTGCTGTGGGTGAAACTGACGGGAGCCCCATGGCAGGTTAGTTGGGGAGAAGGCCCATGGTATCTGCAGGTTTTTCAGAAATCATGGGCTCTGATAACCTCCATCTTCTTATTTTCAGAGTCTGGGACAAGTCCCAGTTCGTGTCTACATCTTCCTTCCAGGAAGATTAAAGGCTTTGGGGAGAATGAACTTGAACAGCATGAGATAAAGCAAAATAAATCATCACAGGTTCCACATCACAGTCACTTACTCAACAAAATCTTCTCCCAAGACCTCATACATTGTGGAAAAATCCAGCAAAGGCAGATGATTTGCCCTTCTAGACAGAGCTATTGGAGAGCTACCCTCTGTGCTGAGTTCTAGATAAGATGCAATCAAAGTTCCTTTGCTGCTGGAAGGTGTCACTTGCTCTACTTAAGGACATAGAGATACTGGCATGATGGATGGCCAAGCAATGATCATGACAATGCTAACACAAGGTTACTGCAGGAATTGCTATACACTGTCATTGGAGCAAAATACATCTTAAACATAGAGCACAAGGTCCTGTGATATCCAAGAAAGCAGGAACTGAAGAGCTGAAACCTTGAAAGACCAGATACTGAAGGGTGCAAAGAGCATTAGAGAAGATGTTTGTCTACAACCCTGAGCACAGGTACACCTGTACTGACATTGGCCTTGGAACTTGCTCTGCTTTAGATAGTCCCCACATTTACCTATGGCCCTGGTGATCACAGTGCTCTGACTGTGAAAATTGGGTTGAATATAGGGCTTCATGCTCCAGATTTAGGCTCATTGTCAGTGGTTGGGTCAACATGGTGTAGAAACGTGTAAAAGACCTGCTCCAAAACAGTTTTCAGCCCCATGGGCCATTCACAGAATTGCAGACTCCCTGCGATTCCCGTATGTGCAGAAAAACCCAAGCGAGCTGTGACACGAGCTGCTCTGTGGGGAGAAGGAGGTATCAGTTAAAATGCACTGAAAATTTGATAACTGGATTAGGCACAAGAAAGAATTTCCTGGGGGGGGGGAGGGGGTGAAATTCACATCATCTCTACTCTGAAAGATTTCTAGACCAATCTCATTTATCATGCATTCGTTTGTTAAGTAAATATTCATAATATATAAATGCTAGTGTCATTTTAATATCCTGATTAGCATGGTACATCTTTTCCTCTGTCTAGATAATGGTGAAAGTCATACTAATTGAAGTAATGTTGTGTGTCAAATGATATAGAGCTGATTTACTTAAGACTTGAATGTCTGCTCCAATTAACTTCCAAACTAAATTGCACTGAAGCTCCTTTTTCTGTCTTTTATGAAATGGAATACATAAAAAGTATGTGAGTTGCAAAGCAAATTCTCCCAAAGTTCTCTTATATTACCTCCCCACATATTCCCTGACCTTCTGCCAGAAGCAGAGAGAATCCTGCAGAACTTGAAACAGTTATCCTCCGTTCCTGCAATAAATTCATATCTATTTGCAAATACAAGATCAGTGCACTCTCTAGTTGAGATTTCAGGCTTTTTCTGCACATTGCACAGCTGTTACAGCAACAGCCATTCAAGAGAGAAGAAAACTGTACATGGAATAAAGGATGCGAGAGATATAAAGTCCATATGGTTGAGTGAAATAAGATCGTGTCAAAAATCTTTATAACTGTTGCTGGATGTGTTTGTAATCTGCCTTTACAAGTCACACCAAAAAGAAGCATCACTCGTGTAGGTTACCATTGAAAGTCTGACCTTATTAACATCCACTGTACCCTGTCTTTTGGGTTGACACTACCAGAATATATTGTACCAATCACTCCTATATTTTTGCAGTTCAGAAGTGCATTTGAGAAGTTGTTTACATGACAATCAAGCACCAATTTCAGGCCAAGTGAATGGAAGGAATAATGAAATAAAAGACAACATTAGCTAGCCACCAACAGTAAAATCAGAATGCTTTGGGCCACATCAGTTTCTAATGAAATGAAATAGAACAAAATATTTGATGGCTGCACAGGTATTATTTAAGAATAAAGGGGGGAGGGGGGAAGCATTAAAGGCTGAAAACTAAGTTTGTTTGATTTTTAAATAGCAAAATTACTAGTTCGGTTGCTAGCACACTGCTCATATCTCAAGTCTATAAAATTAACTATAGGAGACTTTATTTAGGCTCTGATTCAAAGCACTTCAGCACAAAGTATAACTCCATGCTCGAACCTAAACTCACTCATACTCAAAACCACATAATTTCCTAAATGCTGAGCACTTGTTCAGATTGCAGTGATTTTAAGGGGAAATTTAGATATGGGCTTCATGGCTTTGCTGAATCAGCTCTTAGCAGATCTTCTGGAGTTCTGCAATGGGTGGTGTCAGACCCCAGGAAAGGTTGTATGTTCTATCTACAATGCCTAAGCACAGAGAGAGCAGGAGAGGACATCGTGGTGGCTTTGGGGCCACCAGTACTGGGATCCTGGGGGCTCAGATGAGGAACACCATCACCACCATACCCACAGCCCCAGCCCCTGGCGCTCTCCTGCCACTCCTCAGCATTTAGTATCTCTTTAAATTCTCCTGGTGAACCAGAAGTACCTGAGAAGGAACAAGTAAATATTTAATCTACCGCCTGAGTATTAACAGGTAGTTCTGTGGAGAGCTATTGAATTTCTATCTGGAAAGACGATTTGTGTGCTCAGAATATCAGAATCTGATGCTCACACAGGGATGTTCAGAACGGTGAACTCTCCCCAGAAATACTTGAATTATCAATGTTTCAGCTGGTCTTTTAATGACTCTTGCCTAAGCTGAGGGTATTTTGTCAGTATTCAGGCAATGAACTGGTCGAGGTAACTGCAAACAAACCACTGACTTTTCAAAGCCAGGAATGAAGTTGATTGATTGTCACCGATTGGCCACCAATAGCAGTATCAGATACATGGTAATCAATAGCAGCTGATAGCACTGGAAGAGCTTTGGAAATGCAGCTGTCCAACCACAGTCTCACAGAGTGGTGGATATTGGCACGATCACAAAGGCTCCCACCGGCTCAGCTCCAGAGGCATAACCTTCAGAAGGAGAGAAGCAAAGAGGCTCAAGCCTGAACTTCCTTAATTTTTAATTAAGTTAATTCCTTAGGTTACTTTAATTTAGCAATTTGTATTTAATTTCCCATTCAAGAGGGTAGAAGTATGAGGAGAAACAGATGTTGCCCCCTGCAGTCTGTGGAACAAAAAGAGCCATGAAAACCCATCCGTCCATCTGATTGTTGTTTTATTAAGTAACACAGATGCTGGGAAGGTGTTGAGAAAGGAG
The DNA here is from genome assembly GCA_004320125.1 of Scolopax mira. Classification (NCBI taxonomy): domain Eukaryota; kingdom Metazoa; phylum Chordata; class Aves; order Charadriiformes; family Scolopacidae; genus Scolopax; species Scolopax mira. Next base: position 138,006 of record BJBW01003183.1, on the reverse strand, counting down.
GTATGTCAAAACATTAACTTCTGTTTTGTTGGGTTGTTGGGGTTTTTTTCATTCTTATTTGAATTACCCAGTAAAAAATAAGATGGAAAATAAGGTAGCAAACCTGCTTTCTCTTCCAGCAAACATCTGGTTTTATCTTTTTTCGAATGCATGAGAAAGGAGTGCGACTAGGGACTTTTTGCAGTAAAGCACTGTTTTTTCTAAAGGATGGTTAAGCAAAGTTTTATTTATGTGCTTCATCTGTAAAGGGTCAGTATTTCTGTTTCATGTAGAAGTTCAAAGTCATAACTGCTAAAAAAAGGAGCAGGACTGATTTAATACAGGCTGACGTAAATGTAAGTTTTGGCCATGCTGTTGGAAAACTTGTCAAATACTGCAGCATTTTGATGTATCTGCAGCTTGATACGGGTTGCAAAGGCAAAAATTGTCTTAAGTTGCAAAGAAAAAGGAAGCAGGCTTGCTTCTGCCCTAGATAGGGCAGGAAGGTAGGAAAGAAAAAAGAAATTCTTCAGATGTGCTTGGTTTTAGCTATTTTGTCAGAGCTGTCAAACACATTAATAGATTCAAAAGATGTGAAGTTCTGTAGCAACAGATATATGGGTTAAATGGGAAAGGGCCTTTTCTGAACATCAAATTCTATTAATCCATTTCTAGAGCTCTCTGGTTGTAGTCAAATGAGTTTAAGATGATATAAATGAGATTGCTATAACTGTCCTTTGATTGCAAGTCGAGCTGTTGTGTAGCAAGAAGAGCTGAGAGCCCAAAGGCTGAGCCTAGAGGAAACATGGAGGGGCAATCCAGAAGCAGAGTTGGCCATCATTTGCTTGGAGACACCACTTCTGCTTTGCCAAGAGAACTGCATCAGTCTCCTGGCTACGGCTCACAGCTGTCACTCAGCAGTTTCCTCACTGGCTCAGCCATGTCTAGTTTTAGACGCCATTGTCATCATATTTGGTATAGATCCTCAAGATTTCTTGGCTAGACCATTTCTTGGACCTGTTGGAGCAGGACCAGGGGAGGCCATGGAGATGTTCCAAGGGCTGGAGCCCTTCTGCTGGGAGGGGGAGCTGAGAGAGTTGGGGGGTTCATCCTGGAGAAGAGAAGGCTCCGGGAAGACCTTAGAGCCCCTTCCAGTCCCTAAAGGGGCTCCAGGAAATCTGGGGAGCACTCTTAATCAGGGAGGGGAGCCATAGGATGATGGGGAACAGTTTTAAACCGAGAGAGAAAAGACTGAGATGAGATCTCAGCAAGGAATTCTTTGCTGTGAGGGTGGTGAGATCCTGGCCTGGTTGCCCAGAGAAGCTGTGGCTGCCCTATCCCTGGAGGGGTTCAAGGCCAGGCTGGATGGGGTTTTGAGCAACCTGGGCTGGTGGGAGGTGTCCCTGCCCAGGGCAGGGCTTGGAACTTGATGGTGTTTCAGGTCCCTTCCAACCATTCTACAATTCTATGAAACCAGATTGACTATTTCTGGTGCCCTTTTCCACCTGGAGGACATACCTGCCCTATATCTTGTTTATGATCTAGAAAGATCTACTTGGGTGTAACCAGTTAGAAAGCAGTGTTGAGTTATACTTTACCCCAGTTACAGGAGATCAGGTATTCTTAGACCCAGCATATGCAGTAGATTTGTTTCTGGTAGAGAGGAGGGTCCATGCGGAGGAGGCAGCCTGCAGGCATTAACTGGAAGGAGAAAAGTCATACCTTTGCCCTGGAAAAGAGTACAAGCATCACATTTTTCAGGAAGAGATCATTCTGCTGCAAGAAAATTACACTGTTTCCTTCAATAAAAAAAAGCATTTCAAATCACTATAATATGTGAACCATTCTCTTATATTCCACTAGCTCCAAACTGTAAAAATTTACAGCTTAAACCAGCTCCATGGTGGGAAGACGCTGGTAAAGGCAACTAGACCATGACTTGTTATGTAAATAAGCCCATAAAAGTCTTGAGTTCTTACATGAAAATCAGCTCCGCAACAACCATTCCGCCTTAGTTTTGTGGATTGTTTCATTTATATGCACATGATAATGCAGCGTCATTATACAGAGAAGGCATTTTATAAACCTTTAAATGATCAATCAGTTAAATAAATAAAGCATCTCTGGTGATGTCGTACTAACTTTTTAGGCAGCGCCTCATCCTTCTGTCATTATCATAATAAGCTCGAATAATGTTTTCACAGCAATTACCACCAGTGGGTCAATGTCTGCTATTAGCAACCTCTCCTCCATGGATCACGGGCATAATAAAGCATGACAGCCCAGAAGACGACGTGTGTCAGAAGACTTTCTCCAGCATCGGTGCCAGGCTGCTTTAATGCGGCACGTATTGTGACAATAGATTGTCAAGGATCATTCAATGCAACAACAATTTACTGTCTCAGTGGGAGTTTTCTCATTTTGAGAAGTTCAGCAAGTGTTATAAGTCTGTAAAATATATCAGTCAGAAGAGGAAAGTGCATGTATACCGAAGTGCTTTGTTACAAGTGAAAGTTGTACCTGCTCAGAAACTACTTTTTCAAATTCTATTTCCTCTCCCCGCGTTGTTACCTTTTGGCATTAGTTCACACAGGGTCAAGCTGGCACAATATTCAGGCTTTAAAGCATTTTGTTTCAGAAAAAGTGCCAGTAAAATGCTTTAGAACAAGCAGTACTTGCCCACTAAACTTAATTAAAAGCAATGTGATTTAAACCCAACACCCAGGGGTTACCTGGGGGCTGTGGAGGTTAATTGCAATTGTTACTGTATTACTTTCCAAACTCAGATTTTCATTCCTTATATGCAATAAATCCTGTGAAGTCAGGTTACATTAAAAGCTCTACATACAAGACATGCATCTTCTCTAATTGTAACATAAGAAAGTGTTCTGCAGACACACAACACCTTTGCACAGCTGGAAAATAACCCACTTTATAGACTGGGGAACTGGTATTGCAGACTTCATGCCAAATCCTCAGTGGCTGCAGGGCGAGCGTGGGAGAAGAACCAACAAGTGGCTCCTGAGGAGCATCTCTGGGATGCCACCTCTCCAACAGAGAGTTTTCAAAGCAATAGGGTCACTAGAAAACGTAGTGTTGCAAAACCTTCCATTGTGGTTAAAATGGACATTTTTCTCATAAATACATTGATGTTGGGGTTTTTTTCCGTACGTGAAATACATTCACAGACAAATTTGTCCACAGAAGTATATTAAAAAAAAATATTCCTGATTTTAACAGTGATGCCCTTTTAACAGGTTGCCCTTACCTCCAGCCCGGAGATTTGGTGGGTAATTTGGAATGATTTGCTCACTTCTTTGTTCCACCAGCCCTTGCAGAGCAAAACCTTCGCTTTCTGCAGTCTGGGAAACTGAGCTGGGGCTTTCCACAGGCAAAGGGACTGAAGAGATCTGCTCAGCCTTCACCATGGGCACCAATCCCTCGGTAAGAAACACAGTCAGATTTCCTGAAAAAATGTAATTTTACTGAATAAGCAAACAAAACAAAACAAACAAGCTCTTACAAGTGCGTGGATAATATATGAAGTATTGGTTTGAAAATAGATTTTGCCTTATTTTTAAAAGTCTTTTCTCCTGACATTTTGAAGTAACAACCATGCAAGTCTCATGTTTGGTAGTCTAACATACAGTAAATTATTGTATTTAATCTGCGGAATTTGACATGATTTATACAATCAGGAGTTTAAAAAACAAACCCCACTTCTGTCTTCTCTCCTTGGAAACATTTCAGGTATTCCCAGTTTCAATTATTTCAATTCCACCAGTGTGATCAGCATATTTAAAATTCAATCAGCCTTCTCATTTAAAACATTTCATGTGTGTGTCACACTAACAATCAACAAGAGTCCTGAATTTAACATCTGTTCCTACTAGTAAATGGTTTTAATTTGAGAATTGAAAAAATATATAAAGTAATTACTAGGCACTCAATCACAATGAATAATGTGTTTGCTGCCAGCAGTTCTGTCCTGTCAGCAAAAACTCCAGAGAGGCAGAGCGGCAGAAAAGTGGAATTGCTAGAAACTGGGGGGAAAAAAAAATCAAAATACTCAAAGTGGGAAGAGGATAATGCTGTGCCTTTCCCCCAGGACAGACCTGGGGAGCACAGTGGTCATTGATGGGGATCAGTACTACCCAGCTCATGGGTACCAGGGATGTTTATGTACATCGCGTCACACCTTCCCTCTGCCTATAGAATCACAGAATGCTTTGGGCTGGAAGGGTTAATGACCATCCCGTCCTACCCCCCTGCCATGGGCAGGGACACCTCCCACTACACCAGGTTGCTCAAAGCCCCATCCAACCAACTTTGAACGCTCTCACTGCAGAAGGTGGGGTGGGTACAACAGCTGAAGCCCCCAGCAAACAGCCCATGGCTCCTCTGGCTTTGTCCAACACAGCCCTCTCCCATCACCTCCTCAGCAAACATGATTCACTTCGCTGACATTTTGCAACTTGAACCAATATTGTTTCTGCGAGTAGTAAATCCAGTTCACTCGAGAATAAAAGGAAAAATCTGAGATACAATAGCAGAAAGAAAGCCTGTGCGTTGCAGAGCTGCCCAGCACCATGCAGGCAAACAGATCCGACGCCTCTGCCATGCAGGCAGGGAAAACAAAAATAGATAGTTCAGATATCACAGAGAAAAGTCCAGCAGAGGCTCCTGAAGTGGGGGCTGCTGGGGCTCCTCAACTCAAACCAGACACTCTCAGTAGCCCTGATCCCTGGAGACGTCTCTGCAGCTTCCTGAGGGAGATGCTGTCGCTCCGCCAGGTCCACAAACCAAAAATTCACCGTGTTTCAAAACCCACACATAGATATATATTATATGAACTTTAAAAAAAAATATTGTCTGGTTGGTTTCCAATGTGACTAAGCACATCATGCCCCTTGGGTTTTTTAGAAATCAAAAAGTTGAGGACAGAATTATTGCTGTCCTTCTGAGCATTAAAGGCTTTAATGTTGAAGACTTCACGGGGCTGGTGGCACTTTCACCCCAGGCATTTTTGAAGAATATGGAGCTGGATGCCAGCAGGTTTCAGGGAAAATCTGAACCAAGAACACAGACAGATCAGACAGGAATGTACTTTTTAGCCCAAGGTAAAGAAAGGATGTTCTTCTCTTCTGTTTTATACCGTTGCGGGTAGCATTAGCACAGCCTGATGCAGTGGATTTGTCCCCTGAAGAGACTTAGCCCGCAACTTGGCTCAGCAAACAGCACCTGCACTGTCTGACACACACAGCTTGAATCATTTTATACATATTCTTTCCCAAATTACCTGTTGGGAAGGATTTACAGTGGTATTATGCACCTCCCAGAGACACTGCCAGGCTCGTTCACAACCACTCACCCCATCGAGGTTGGAAGCTCCTCACATCCGACACACCATGGGATGTTCCAGGGTGATCGACCAAGGGGGGCACCCGCCACTGCCTGAAATGCTTGGAAGAAAACCTGCCTTTAATTTCTGCCCTGATAGTGATATTTGATGTTGGCAATGATGGACACGACTGCAGTTACTGAACCTTACAGACAGGGAAACTGCTCATACATTGTTATGGGCAGAGTCTCCATCAAACAGGTCTTTTTGCCATTAGAAATGATCCCATGAAGCCTGCAGATGGATGAAAGTGGTTTCAGAAGCTATCATGCCTGCCACATTACAGCCTCATCCTATAATGCTTTATTCCTGATTCCGGACAGCCTCTGTCACAATGACTCCAGGAAAGTTGTCTCTCATTCTCAATGCTGGGGAAAGTCTCAGTACTTTGCTCCATTGACTCAACTATTAAATGCTTTTGGTATTTGGGGAATAAACTCTCTCTACCTGGAGGGTCAGGGATCCTGGAGCAGAGGTTTTTTGTTATTTATTGGGGACATGCTGCTCTTTGCACCCACATCATGTCACATCCCAGCAGCACATGGATCCTTTCATGAGCACCTGATAAGGGTAAGCAGTGGGAAAATGAACCCAAGTCAGTCATCCTAATACAGTTGGATGTCACCAAGAAAAAGAACACCTTCTTGCTTTTCTGAAGTGTGCTGATTACTCCAAACCTACCAAAAAGGGCTGTCCAATGCTGCTGCTAAATGCAGTACCCTTTACAAAAACTATATACTCTCTGCAGCACCACTGACCTTACTGGAACAGGGAACATTATTCTGTTTGTTCATGAAGTCCTTGAAGCACAAATCCCCAAACTACAACAAGAGGCTGCAAAAAAATTCCCCACATGGGATTTTGATGTTTGATGCCAAACTGGAAGCCCAGTTCCAGACAGGGCCAGGAGAAGGAAGAGATTTGGCTTTCAGACCAGTGAATGAGCATCAACCTAAGGATCCCTCCAGTGACATAGACAGGAAACATGGGCCTGTTCTGTGTTGGGCAGAGATTCTCTGCAAGGTTTTGAGCAGGGATCCATCCCCTGCAGGTGGCACCATGCCTGGCCCAGGACACCACCTCCATGCCAATAAATAGCAATAAACCATACTGCCATCCCCAATTCTCCCACGGGTCACCTTGAGTCTCAGCATCCTCCTTTGTAAATCACTGTAATTCCTAAACCACCATTTGACTCTCCTAGCATTACCTAGGTGTCTCATGAAATTAATAAGTTTTTCATCAAAAGGAGAAAAACAAGTGATGCTCCACATCGTGATGACTGAGCCCCTGGGGCTGCAGGAACCTCCCTTCCCCATGCTCCATGGAAATATCTTCAGAGTTAAATCTGTGTCTGCACTGATGGGAGAAGCCGCAATGTGCACTGGAGCACAACTGATGGTACTTGTCAACACACTCACATTACAGGCAGTAATTTTAATAATTTTGGATCCTTAGAGAAATTACTAAATTCTGTGCAAAATTACTAGTTTTTAAGTAACCACATTCCTCTCAACATTTCTTTTATTCCAGAAGTAGTATTTTTACTTGCAAATCCCTAATTCTTCCATCTCAATTATTTTAACCATCATTGAACAGCAATTAAAATAATAAAACATCCTGAGCCCTATACATGCTCTCTGCTGCAAACATTACTGATACCAATTCCACTGAAAGCAATGCAGAAAAAAATTCACTGCTTCCAGCTCATTGGATTTAACTCAGAAAAAAAAATAATTACATATTTTATAGAAACATCTTCTGATGATTCACTGTATATTGAGGAGGAAGGGGAAATTACAGAAGAAGATATGGGACACATTCCAAATTGTTGCCATTAAACTGATGTCAAATTAAAGCACTGAGCCAACAGATCGGGTTTGGAGTGTCTGGAAGTAACTATTTTTGCCAAAATGTTGTTTTGTTGAGTTTAACACAGGCATCTTTCACTCTTCTCTTGGAAATGCACAAATAAGAACACATAGCACTTTATTCCTAAGGATAAAGTGCTCCTGGAGGTGACACGAGGATGACTGGGTACTCTCTGGGTACAATGTGAAACCTCTATGAGACTGAACACTCTCACTCAATAGGTATACAACCCTGCTTTGAGGTTATTATATATATATAGATATTAATAAACAAACCCTCATGCAATACTGCTGTCAGTCGAGGCCGTATTTGGCACAGTAATTACCTCTGAGGGTACCAAGAGGTGCCAACACTGCAGAGATGCTGAAATTTTCCCAATATTGTTAGGACTTGTATTTTAGTCTTCTTGCTTATTTTTAACACATTCACAGACACAGGAAAACAAATGGAAACAAAATGGTAATTATTTTGAAATATGGCGAGGTAGAAAATATATATTCACTCCTTTTTTGTCTCAGAAGTGAGAAAAGCATTTCACTTCTCGTTCTTGCTGGCAATGCTCCACTCAGTTCATAATTTAGATGTATGATTTTGTACTTCAGACCTGCTCACTCAGATGCACAACACAATTCTTAATTATTTCAAAATTACTTAAATGGAATAATAAATCTAGTGTTTGATGTAACATGGCTGCTTGACCCAAAGAAATATGTGGGTAATTATCATGCTTCCCAAGTGGATTTTTTTTTCCCCCAAATCAGTCACTAATTATTGGCTACACTTGCAATGATCACTTGGAGTAATTGTGATGTTTTGTTGCATTGTTTCAGACAAGAACAATATAATCCTCTTAATGAAAATGAATGTATATATTTTATTCCTAGGCCAAAATGCAAATGTGGTTGGTCTGATGGTTATGAAAATAATAAACAGAAGTGACTTAAAAAGCCAAAGGTTGGGAAATTGTAATACTAATTTTCTAGCTGTGCCTCTGCTTTATTTGCCTTTGTTATTTTTTTTAAACTGAGCAGAGAATTAATACTATATTTGAAAGTATCTACAATTTCATTATCATTGCAAAACATTTTACAAGGTCATGGCAAATAGAGGTAAATATAGATCAGTCTAGTACCGAAAGGGTCTTACCATGAACACAGATCATTTTTTCTGTTAGAACAAGAAGAAAAATCAGTGTACCTTAGATATGTTTTTAAAACTTTTCTGTATAATAACTCACCTGTGATAAAACACCACTCAAAATCACACCTTCCCAGTCTAGCACGACCTTCTAAGTTCCAACTTCAGGTAGCACAGTCTTCTTTGAAGGCCAACAACCTAAATTAAAAATAACCAGCAGTAATAATATTGATTTATCATCTCTAGAGGTGTATTTGTCACAGATGTCTAGTTAAACTTGAAGTAATCTCCTCAATTAGGACACTTTTACTCTCAGTGCAGTTACCCAAGTGCAGGTTTCAGCTGCATTTAAAGTTGCTCTCAGGGCTCTAATCCATGTTCTGTCTTTCATGGCTCTGACAAAACTAAATGAAAAATAGGTTGCTGAAGCATGAACAAGGATGAAGAGAGCCAAAAAAAGACATGAAACAAAAGCTCTGCCCCCAATCCTGCTCCATTACATAAATCCTTGATTAAATGTGCAGAGGGTGACATAACCTCAGAAAAATTTCCTCAGACTTCTATAGTATTTCAGATGAAAAGCAATGTTCCTTCTCACTTTGCTTTTAGTCTGAATATGGCTTTTTTCTCACTGTATTCACTTTAAAGACAAATACGTCTTTGCCTACATACTATAGTATTTTTCATTCTTTAATTGTATTATATAAATATGTACGTATACGCAAAAAGGCAGGGAAAGAGCAGCTCTACACACAGCCCTGCCTTTTTAAATCAGGCTCCCTACATTTTTAACTTGAAAACATTGTGATTGTCTCTATCTGTGCAAGGACAATACCTGCTTTTATAAAGTATGTGGTGATATATGGTGTGAACCAGAGTGCAAAATGAAGTTCCTTAATGCAAGTAGCAAACCAGGTTGTGTTATTTAAAAATGCATAATAGAAAAAATAAATATATTATGCACTACCTTTAAAATAACTGTCATTTGTGCTTGTGTGTAGGCGTATATATATGTGTGTGTATACACACACATACATGTATATATGACAAGTTTATTTCTAAAGCATAGTGTATCCTAACTAAGATCTCTATAGTGGGGAACTTTCCGAAACATAATACAACTCAGTTAAATAAAACCTAGAGATATTACTTTCTGTGCTAACATGGAGCTGTTTGTGACAACTCAGCAGTAATTCCCCACAGAGACCTGTACCACCAACACCCACACAGAAGATCCCAGCCAGAGGACTTATCCCATGGAAGAACTAACCAAGGGACCTGCAGAAAGTGCAATATGACTCATTTTTTTCTGGCATTTTATAGGAAATGCATAATTGTAAATGTATGACAAGGCAAATTCCCCCCTTATTCTCTTAGATTTACTGTTTGCTTTCAGAAGTATAGAGTGTGAACTAATCACAGCAGCAATTGCCAGCTGCTTTAAAGATGGAAAACACTTGATGGGTGGGAATAAAAAAGGTTGGGTTTGTCACCATTGGCCATAAGTTGGTTTTGTGAAGGTTTTGCTAGTGAAACTCTCCCCAGCTGCCAGGACCCCTGATCTGCTTGGATCCTGCTATAACGCCGAACCACTGACACTGCCACCGGGCTGCCACCGAGGCAGGGGACAACAGGCACCCCAGCCCGTGTCCTGCAGCTCTTTGCTGTTCTGGGTCTCTTTTGAACACATTCACGTCAAAGCCAGTCGTGCTAATCTTCCTCTTATCAGCAGTTGCCAGGGCTCGGGATGGTAACTCTGAATGAGCACGAAGTGAGTAATTCCCTGAGTCCTTCGCAAGAGCTTTAAGCAGTAGCTGCTGCACGAAATTATTCATTTCCCATTGCTGTCAGCAGTCCTTTTATTTACGTGGATTTTTCTTGTCCTTTATCCCCAGCCCTAATTTTGACCTCTAGCTCATCCATTAGGTTTTGTGCTTTCCACAGCCCCCATAAATTTGCGTTTCTCTGAGAGGCTGCTGTGGAAGATGCAGTATGACTGCCGGTACCGCTGCTCTCTCTCCCTGGCAGAGGGGCTTGATATCAAGCCTGGTTTTCACATGTCTGCATCCATCAGCAGCTCTGATCTCTGGGAGTCACCCATCATCCCTGGCAGGGCTGCAGGAAAACACCCCCCAAGCCTTAGGGGAGGGACTTGGAAATACACACAGGCACCAAACTTTCCAGCTTGTCTCATAAACACGCGCATCATACAGGTAAAATAAAAGCCTTGAAGGCTTTTGGGAAACGGAGCTCAGCAGCTTGGGCCAGGACATCCTCTCTCAGTTGGTGTGAGGGGCTCCTGGGCAAACAGTCAAGCAATGGGAACGCTGGCCGCAGAGCAAACCCACATCTCTACGTTGCCTTTTTTGGTGAGTTTACCAAACACGCTCAGCTTCAGCCCCCGCCTTGCCCGGTGCATCACAGTTAGGGGATGTCACACCATCAGCCCCAAAGCACTGGGGTTTGGGGACCAGAAGCACCAGCATCACTCCCCCTGCAGACACCCGGCAGATGGCAATGGAACGCAAAGATCACTGTCACTCTGGCTCCTCTTCCACAGCAACACATCTCAATCTGAACGTCTGGTTCTTTAATTATTTCCTCATTCCATGTGACACACCACCACTTGTGTGCGAACTGTTTTGACTAATGTGATTTTGCTGTGGAGAATGTGAGAGAAAGGGCCTTGTTAATTGGCTCGCCTGCAATCAACGTGGCCACCAGAGCCCGGGGGACCAGGAAAACACAAAGTGGATCATTCCCACAGCTTTCATTTGTGGGCTTCCCATCCAGGTGCATGGAAAACACGTTTCACATTAAATCCAACCCACGGAGTGGACATAAATTTATATAAAAGTACTAAATTGTTTCTATTTATAGAGTAGTTCCGGATGAGATTATAGATTCCCAGCTTGGATTGACCGCAAATTCTCCATCCCGTGGCTGGATTAAAATGCGTTATGAAAGGAAGATGGCAGGAAGGCAGCCTGCATTTTCAAGTCAGGGAAAAAAAAGGGCCCGGCTTGCCCTGCTGAATGTCCTTTTGAGGGGTGGGAGCTGCTTTAGCACAAAGTGCCACATCTCTGCTCAGCACTCAGATAAGCCCAGCTCCAGAATGCCATGTTTTCCATGCCACATTTCCATTTAAAATTCTGTTTCGTATGCTATTCTGAGACCAGTTACTTGCAATCTGGATCTTAAGGCAAATATTTAAAGCTTAAGATAGAAACAGGAATAACTAGCTCAAGAAACTGATAAAGCATTAGAAAGGCTTTTATCTCTCCAAGTTACCATTTCATATTTGATTCAGCACGGTAAGTAGTTGTGCAGGGCCCCGTCTGTGTGTTCTCGTTAATGAAAATAAGGACAACAAGAACAAGTAAGTGAAATAAATGTCACATGAAAATGCAATTTTTAGTGAATGAGAACATTTCCCGTTGCTGAGCCCCAGGGGACTGGGAATGGCAAGAAGGGCTGAGCTGAGCACGAGGGCAGCAGCACCCCCCCAGCTTGCTCGGGGACCAGTGGGAGCTGGGAGAATGGGACTGGCCAGAAAACCACAGCAAACCTCATGTATACATATTTGTCTGTGTCTGTATATACTTCATATAGATATCTATATATATAACTTCATACATATACACATATTTTGCAACAAATTAGGAACTCATCAACTTCGGTTTCATTCTCATTTGAAGTCACAGATGATGGGACAAGGGTAATGGCTTCAAGTTGCCCCAGGGGAGGTTCAGGTCAGATATTAGGAAATATTTCTTTACTGAAAGGGTTGTCAGGCCTTGGAATGGGCTGCCCAGGGAGGGGGTGGAGGCACCATCCCTGGAGGTGTTCAAGGGACAAGTTGACGTGGTGGATATGGATTAGTGTTGGGTTGGTGTTGTTTTCAGTGTGGTGTATGGTTTGTGTGGGTTTGGGGAGGGGGGGGGCTTGGGGGTGGTTTTTTTGTTTTGTTTTAGATTGGTTGGTTAGTTTTGGGGTTTTTTTTGTTTGGGTTTTTTCCCATTGGTTGGACTAGATGATCTTAAAAGGTCCCTTCCAACTTAGGTGATTCTGTGATTTTATTTTTCTTTCCTGGCACGGAACTACTTTGGAATAGCTGATACCATCAGCCTTTTTTTCTGAAAGAGCCGATTTCAAGCCCTTGCACTGCCCCATTCCATCAAGGTCTGACCCTGCACCTCCTGCTCACCCCTCACAGACACACAGAGGGATCTGTCTGTTGGAAATCTTTAGGCAAGAGGACACCAGCTTACAGGGGTGGGAGAGAAGAAGGGTTCCTAGGACACTTTGCTTGGACACAAGAGCTTCTAGCATCAGCAAAATGTTGTAAAAACAAGTTTTACCCAGCCCAGGTGAAGAGCCAAAGCAGCTGTGACCCTGGTTCCTCACTGGCTCTGACCACAGAGTTTTTACAGGCTCATTAGCAGCAAACTGGTATTACCAGGAACACCTCACCAGAAAACTTTCGATGCTCCTGGGCTTGTCCCCATCTTCAACCTTTTCCTTTTTCCTCCCTTCTCAAAGCACTTCCTCAGGCTGTGGCTGCAGTGTTTAGTTTTCCCCGCACAATATCCCACTTTGAGGAATGTGCGATCTTCACGCTTTTATTGGAAGTAGATATAGACATGATAAGAAATTCAATTAAGGCGTCAGTCCAGGCGAGCAGGGTCGAGACAAACCCATTCAGGCTGAAACAATAACGTTAAGGTGATGCTGCCAGAGCAGTGGCTGCTTGCTGCCATCGCTCAGACAGAAACATGTTTCAGGAGATGAAGATGTTGTCATTGGGAAGGAAAAAAAAACCCGAAACCTGGAGGAAACTGTAAGGCTCAGCACCATCCTTTGCAGCTCTGCAGCATCTTTTTGCATCCTGGTTCCCGACAGGGCAACCAACACCAGCTGCAGTCAGGCAAACTGTTCTCTTTCCCCTTTCTATTTTCTATCTTCATGATTCCTCGCGTTGAGCCATGGCCAGCTCGTGCCACAGGACATGCAGCACCTTCCAGCAACCCACCCCGAAACCAGTCCCTGCCCAAGACCCAGGAATTGGGGGTGGGGGGTGACTCCCAATGAGGGAGTGGAGCTGTAGGACAAGGAGGAACACTTTTAAACTGAAAGAGCAGTTCAACCTGAGGGTGGTGAGAGCCTGGCCCAGGTTGCCCCGAGA
>BJBW01003183.1:77990-124386 GCA_004320125.1 Scolopax mira | reverse complement strand
TGGGAGGTGTCCCTGCCCAGGGCAGGGGGTGGCACTGAATGAGCTTTAAGGTCCCTTCCAACTCAAACTATTCTATGATTGTATGATTCTATAACTATAACAGAGCATACCAGGTTACTCTGTCCTGAGTGTAGACAACACGCATCACGGCTGGGGCTCTCCTGTTTCATGTTTCTCCACATTTCTTCATGGAAAACACAGTTTTGCATCCTTTGCTAAGAGTTTCGCTGTCCTACACCCCAGCCACTATTTCTTTTTACTTCCAGCAGGTCTCACACACCCACTGGCACACAGAATATTTCTGTGCATGATATTTCTGGCACCCAAAAGTACTCAGATCAGAGCCAAGATTTTGTTCTTAATACAGAATCTAAACATCAATCCTAGGCGTCTGCTGGGAAGACACACAGACCCAGGTATTGCTCTGTATGATCCCCTCTCGGTTTCCTGGCATTTAAATGAAAACCAATGTGGTTAAAAGACCTTTCTCAAGTGCTTGTCTCTGTCAGGTATAATTGTGGGCATCCCTCATACCTATATGAATAACTAATCTTCCTGTAATCTGTAAATCTAACATTTCAGATTTATAAGAACATTCCAAGAGGACATTCCTGGGTTTTATTTTCAGTTTCATCCTCCCTTACAGAGTTAAGAACAAAACGCCCTTAATGTTGCTTTTATAGGGATAATCAAAGATATGCACCATTGAAATGATACCTCTAATAAAATGAAATATCTGAATGGAATTAAATGAGATTCTGTTGATGTATTTTGCTGGAGAATCAACCTTTCTTTTCTTAAATTATCCTGGACTTCAGTCTCTTAACACCTAATTGTTACTTCCCTGGTATCCACTAATAGGTTTTAAATCAAGGGAAAGCAAATGATAATTAGAACTGTTTAAATTCCTTCTCATTGATTCAGTCCTGTAGTTTCCAGCTTCTTGGCTCTGTCTCCACCAATGGACTCTGCGTGTGTGAGAGAGCGTGTGGATGTGTGTCACTGCACGAGTGTGCACACGCATGTGTGTGCTGAGGATAACACACACACACACACNNAAAACTACGATAACGTGCATTCAGCCAGGGCTCGGTTTCAGTTTGGTGATCTAATTCTCCAGGCCTGTTAAAATGATGTCTAAATATAACGTTTTCTTGAAATTCAATACTTATGAAACCAGCAGGCTCTCAGCTCATTTTTACAGTCCCATTTAAGACCATCAGTGTGGGGTGAGGATGCGCTACAGGAGACTGGGGAGCTGGGTGCTTACAGCTGTTCTGAGGGTACAATTTGGGGTCGTTGACAGCAATAACAAGTACCCTGTGCTGTACTTTATCTGCTCATATTTTAACCCCTAGTCCCAGAGGGTGACTGGCTTCCAAGCTGTCACTACCTCCAACAAGCAATGACATCTTTGACAGTGTTACTCCCCCTTCCCTTGGGCCCATTCAGAACTTGCTAAATAAATCATAAAAAAAATTACTTTAACATTCCAGTCATACCCGTCTCCTCATCTGGTTTCAGTGACACCAGCCAGGTGGAATTTATGCTCAGCATAATCAATCCAGATAGTTTCCTTCCTTGATTAATTTTTTGCTTGATATTTTGATCTGGTGTTAATTCTGCTCCCTCTTTCAGTCCTGTTATTTTGTCATCGAGGGGTGACCATCGCCTTATAACCAAGCTCTTTTCGGTGTCATTTCTTCTCCCTTCCCAAAATTTGAAGCATTTCCTCCAAGCAGGAGCTTCCAGTCTGTTCTCTCCTCCACTCATTGCCTGCACAGCATATGCTAATTCAGATTTTAAAATAAACACCTCTTCAGAGAAAAATAGAGGTTGCATATCACAAGGGAAGAGAAGGATCCCAGCAACACCAGCACCCCCAACACCACACACGCCTGAGAAACAGAAGGTTTATCTCTGCATAACCATGTATTGCCAATATTTCTCTGCTCAAATTGAGAGACACAGCTGAAAACCCAAACATACAAAAAAGGTAGTGCTTTTAACACCCAGTGAGATACAGGCAGTGTCATTCACGCTCACAGATACATTGCAAGGAATTGGAAAAAGATCTGCCAATTTGTCTCTTTCCCTGACAAACAGAGGGTGCTCATGACCTGATGCAGCTGCGAATGTGACAGTGTGGATCCTGACCTCAGCTCGGTGCTCAGAGGGCAGGTTTCCCCCTCCCCGGGATATTTTACACCTTCTCTCCTTTCCTTCCTGCAGAGCACAATTGACTGCAAAAACCTTAATTGCTCAACTTTGGGCTGCTTGGTCCTGATTTCCAGCATACCTTGGAGAATAGCAAGTGGTGGGGGGGGAAAGCATCCGTTCTTTCTGAGCATTATCCCCTACGTACATAAAGATATATGATAGATATAGCCATGTCTCCAATATTTACTTGGTGTTCAAGCAATCCCTGTTTTAACACACACCCCCCCCCTTTTTTTTTTTTTTAAACACAGTTCTTACCAGTCACGGGGTGAATGTGGACAGTCTGACATCTCACACCACGTATCATGCAGGAAGATGTGATCGAACGAGACAGTGTTCTCCACCTGGGATCCACGTGGTGGCTGGATGTACCATTGCTGCTTGGTCATTACTGGGCAGAAGCTTCATGAAAAACCCTACAGAGCAGCAAAGGGGCACAGCTCGCAAATAAGGATCTCCACGGCTCTTTAGCCACACTTGGCAGCCTATGAGCTGAGAAAATATACATAGTTTTAACTTGACCTCAGTGTCTGGGCTCCAGACAATCTCCTTTCCTCAGAAAATACCTAATTGTAGTTCTCCATGATCCTGGTGAGAGCGTGGTGCAGCCTCCACGCATGGAGCTGAGACCTAGAGGTGATGTGCAAAACACAACACAAACCATCAGAAACTGAAGCAAAAAAAAAGTGCAAGCTGAAAAAAAAAAAGAAACTATTTTCTTTTTAATGTTATCATCAATTAGATTTTTAATTTTTGCCCAGAATGAGGATGTGTGAAACATAGATCATACTCGTCATATGTTTTCACTGGAGAAGGTATTATATTCACAGGTTTTATATGGTGCAGGGCACTTTGAGTACAGTGTCTTGATCCCACCTGTTTTTAATTGAAAATGCTGTGAACAGGCAGTACCTCAGTCCTTGCAGGTCTTCTGTCAAAACCTTTCTGGAATCCAAGGTGCAAGGCAAGGTTAAAGCAACCAAATTGGTGTCTCCAGTGTTGGCAGGGTTTACTGAAATCAGGAACATCTTTATGCACTCAGTATTTTCTCACTCAAGGCAAGCTGGATATTTTCTATCAGATTATCAACAGGCGGGAATATTTTGATGCTCTAATGCTGCTGAAATAAAGACATCACAAAAAACGCATGGTATGATTTTTATCTCGAGGAAATCTAATACAATATGTCACTTCGAATTTTAGTTACACCATAAAGAGCAGTAGGTATTTTGGCTGCACAGCTGAACCAATCTTCCAGATACAGCCTTTCCCTGCTGTATGAGATTTCACCCTTACATTTTTTTAATACAGCATTATAAGACAAATATCATTAACACAAAGAGCTCTAAAGTCACACTAGGGGGAAGTTGGGACTTTTGAGGAATACAGCAGTCCCTAAAGACACCAAGCACCACCAGGATGAGAAGCAGAGTAGACCTTCCCTGCTGTGTCAATAAGTATTTTAAATCCTTAATGAAAAAGCTACCCAATTACATTATAAGGGAAAGTATCAGAGCAAGTAAATACTCCGTGATTTCCCCTGGTACAAGGGCATGCAGCCTGCGAGCCACTGTGACATCTCAAGATCACTTTGCAGTTCAGGCAGGAGCTGATGAACAGCTTGTGATAGGTAATGAGGAAAAAGCTTCATCAATTGGAGAGTTGGGAACCTTCCGACAGGAGAAGGGTCTTTTCCCCGTGTATCTTACAAATAATCCCCTGCAGTGAGAGGGTTAAGGAAGGTGGTGCAACACCTTTCTGCTGCTGACAGTTTATCTGTATAAAGTGCCAAATATTAAAGTAACTATTGCCTGGCCTCTAGAGGGAGGCATCTCATCTCAGGTTTTTTGGAAAGCAATTTTTTCAGCCTAGAGAAAAGGAGGCTGAGGGGAGACTTTATCACTCTCTACTACTATCTGAAAGGAGGATGTAGCCAGAGGGGATTGATCTCTTCTCCCAAGGAACAGGGACAAGAGGAAATGGCCTCAAGTTGCACCAGGGGAGGTTCAGATTGGAGATTAGGAAGAATGTTTACATGGAAAGGGGTATTAAGCCTTGGAATGGGCTGCCCAGGGAAGTAGTTGAGGCACCATCCCTGGAGGGATTTAAAAGATGGGTTGACATAGTGTTTAGAGACCTAGTTTAGTGATGAGTTTTTTATCAGAGTTAGGCTGATATTTGGACTGGATGGTATTAAAGGTCCATTCCAACGTAGACAAGTCTATGATTCTATGAAATAGAAAGCTTCCCTTATTTCATAGCTCGATCATAGAGATGTACAGGTGAGACAAAGGAGAGCAGATCTGCCAAGGAAGGGGAATCTGCACAAATGAGGAATGGAGAAGAGAGAGGAGCAGAGTATCCATGGGGTGAATCCACACCTCGGTACCAAAGAGTTTTTCCAGATGGGGATTTTGTCATGGACCTTCCATTTACCCATAACAAGGGAAAATAAAGTCAGCATTCACCAGTTAGTGCTGCTGGGCAGTAAAATCACAGGACTTGTCAAAAGGACTGATGGCCACCTATAACCTAATACCTACTCATATGGCTGGCCAAAACAGCTATTAGAGGTAATAAGGGATGGAGACTTATGTTGTCGATGTCTTTGTTAACTGCTCTTCCCTCCTCTGCAGTGGTGTGCCAATACTTCTCCTTGCAAGAGTCACAACGAAGCAGCAGATGTTACCTGAACCAGCCTTTTTCTTTAAGCATTTTAGCTGCCCTTTATGTAAGAAGATTGAATTAAATGAAAATAAAACCAAACCACTAACACAGCAGGACAAGGATCAATTTTGCTTTAAAGCGATTACTCAAACCTGATGAGGAGCTTATATAAGCAAAAATATTACCAAGTCATGCACTTTTCCTCCACAGCCTTCATTCCCCCCGAGGTCTCATGGCTCCATGCAGAAACCTCCCCATGCAGTAGCCAGGGCAATGGTGCCAGGGCCACAGGGTGCCTGGGGTTCCCAGGGTACCAGAGACCATCAGAGACCTGCTCAAGAAACTCAGGAATGTTCATGAAAAAAATTTCTAAAGCCAAATATATGCAGCAGAAGTTTGTTTCCAAAGGTTATGCTCAGTCAAGGAAAAGGGGTTTGCCAGGAGCCCATCATGTCCCTTCTGCACTCAAAGAAATACCGTGCAAAGAAACATCCATGAGAAAGTCTATGCAGCTTTGAGGAATTATTTAAAATTAACTAACACTTAAAAACAGCACCTTTTTTTTTTTTTGTGGATAATTTACACACAATAAGGAAGATGGGATTTGTCAAACAAATTGTGCACTCAACAGAAGCTGCTAAAAAGCTTCCATAAGTTACTGAGCCATTTTTAGGCTCAGGACGACTCATGAATATTTCTCTAAGCTGCCTGGTTTCCAACCAGCTGTACCAGCACATCGTCCCACTAGATGTGAGTTGAATTTACATAGTGTGTTCAGATAATCAGAGTTGTGATCATTTACATGAAACAAACGAGACAAATATTTAAACGAATAAACAGTCTATGGTTTTAAGAAAACATGATGACTGCATAATTAATTCTTCCCAGGCACTGTGAAGTCCTGCGTGGCTTGCACTGATGTTTTCTGAGCATGATATTTAAAAGAGAGGAGGAGAAGCCCTGAGGCAAGTCCGAGAAGATCGCCTTTCATGGTGCCTTGGCACTGCGACCAGCCAAGAGGACCTGGTGGGCACTTGGGTGGGCTCCTACCCCATTCCTCAGCATTATCCAGGCATCCCCAACACATGCTGCCCCTCAGGAAGGAAAGGGCTTCCCACGTTGTCACAGTGATCTTGACTAGCTCTGAGACCAAAGGCTGAAAAACACCTCGGGGTTTTTACACTACTTACGCTACTGCTGGAATATCTCCTCTGCTACTTTTCATTTTCTTATCCTCCTGAAATGCTAAGATTAATGACTTTGTGAAGTCTGCCCAAGCACATCTCCTCTGGATGTTCCAGTTGAGGACTCTCTGTTTCCTCAGCCACTTCCACATGACCCAGTCGCTGGGACAGTAAGCCCCATTTTTATCTGAAATTCTTCATATTAATAATGCCATACGTTACATTTGACAGCCTCTAACTGATTCTCTGACTTTTATATGGCAAAAACTTCTGGCAGTGTTATTGGCTTTCCCTTTTTTATTAACTGCTCTGACTGGCAGCGAAATCCCCAGCAGAAACAGACACTCCCAGGGGAATTTTTTAAAGGTTAGATCCTCTCGTGCTGATGCAACGTTTTTGTCATTATTCAAGAAGACAGATTAATCACTTAGGTCTATATCCTAATCACAGTAGGGGAAAAAAAAATCAGCCAGGTGCTTAAAAAAGGTTTAAGCATTTAAATATACTTCACAAATTTAGTCCCTGGTAATCAAGCACTGGAACAGGGAGAGCAGCAAAGGGGGAGAATCAGACAAAGGAACAACGTTCATTTTGAGCCCAAAGAGAATGAAGCAAGACAGCATCAGGAATGGAAAACATAGCTGGTGAGATATAAGAAATTTAGGGGTTTTTTCTTAACAAGAAAGTAGAGACCAGCACGAAGAGTAGCAACCATGAAAGCACAATAAAAAAACAGTCATAATTCACAGCTTCTGAGGACACTGAATCTACAAGCCAAAGTCACTCACAATTCCATAGGTTATGCTGGAAAATAGCTCCATAGTTTCTCAAAGAAACCCATTTTTTGCATTCCTACAGTGGAAACACACAAGTGAAAACACATAGGTCAAGAAAAAAACAACATTCAAACTGCCCATGATGGTTCACTTTTATTATAACTCCATGTTGAGTCATTAGTCCACCTTGCCCTTCTACATCCAGAATACAAAAATAAGATAATAGTTACTTTTTTGGAGACACTCACTGTGGAGAACCCAGGTCACCTTAAAAAAACCTTGAGATTAATGGTCTGAATTGAGACATTTGACTACCTTGATCACAGAGACTCTTGTGATGTGTGAGATATTATTGAAAAAAGTCTAATGAAATTAGTTACATTGAATATATTTATGGTTAATGGAAGAGTGGAGCAAAAGCCATTTTAGCCACCTAACACATGAAAATGAACAATTCTCTCTTGGATTGACAATGGGTCACAGAATAAGCCTTTAAGTATGTACTAAATTCATTACCAGGTCCCATTTGAACCTCTCATTTTGGATGCATCAATGGCTATTGACAATCTGTCTTCCAGAACTTACACACTAAAATATTTTGTCTTCTGTTGTCTTCTTGTGTACTGGGGAAGCAGATGGTTCAACATCTTCCCCAGGTGGAAAGTCTTTATCAGCAATACACAAATGTGCTTTAAATATCTATTCCTCTTCAGGTGCACCTTTAGTATGGCAGGACACTGGTGAAATAAAGGACCTTTTCTATGTTTTTCCTTCCTGAAGAATTTCTACTTTGCTTCTGCTCCAAAAATTCTGCCTTTAAAGGGATTTCTGTTGTCTCAGCAAGCAAGCACTGCAACTAACACAGTGATTTAGCCCAAGTTTCTTGTAATCCAGAATTACATCATTTCTACAGGCAGATGCGTGATTTCTTTCACATAAGTTGATAGTGCCCCTGAGGTAGCTCTGAGTAGATAGAATTGAACATTGAGAAGATAGAGCTAAATATTTCCTCCAGGACAGAAGGTGAAAGAGCATTTTTGGCCCCTTGTGATGGTAATTTCCTTTGTGGAGCTGGGCCTCAACGGTTATATTCACACCATTAAAAGACTAATTGAGGTTCATAAGGAATATCCCACCCAGAAAGACCAATTTCCACCTCCCGTGATTGACAGTGAACCTTCCTGTAACAAATAGGAAACAGCATCTTATAAAGATACAACAAAGGCATCCTGGTCCTTTCCTTCCCTCCCTGCCCCACAGGGTCAGTTGGAGGAGTCTCCTTTCCCTGGTTCCCTTCCAACCCAGCTATGGGTCACGCTCAAGGTCTACTTGACTGAGCAGTGAAGATCAGCCCCAGGTCTTTTGGTTCTTAGAGGGCATTTCATTGCTCCTGTAACAAGTTTATCGTCCATTGTACTGAACGCTCTCAGCTCATAAATTGTGCAAAGGTGTATTTTGACAGGTGAAGTATATTTTCGTCTTGCTAAGCCATGGTGGAGCTCATCTGTTCAAATCAGTTCCCAGATTGTTTACATTCCCTTGACACAGTCCAGTTCATCACAAAGTCAATATGAGGCACGATTATTATGGTCAAATGGCTCTTAACTCTCCAGGCAAGTCAGCCATTGATCTCTGAGGAACCCTGGAGCTCTTCCCTGTGATCTGGAGATGAATGAATGGAGCTGCTCCCATGGGGCTCACAGGCTGCACCTGTTGAAGGCCTCATGAGTCCCTAAATACCATTGCTTTATCAGTCCCTCATCTGGGTTTTGTTGCTGGACTCTTTTGAATGAAACTTGGCTGAAAAAAAAATATAACAGCTCACACACAAAAATGGTCAAGGCTGCATCCTAAAATAATCTAAATAAAATAATTCTTTTCAATGACTCGGCTCAGAGAGGCAGAGCTTTTACACTGTTTCTGTGCACCTTTGCAGACAGACACTGGGGTAGTTTTCTTTGTAAACTTTGACTAATCTCAACAAAAGTATTGGGATGACTTAGCCTTAATTCCAGACTTTTAATTCGGTCACATCACAAAGCTGACACGTTTGTCTTCCTTTCAGACATTACAGCAGGAGCCGACAATTTAAACCAGATCCTTCAGTACTTGTCAGATTAGCTTAAATCCCTTCCTAACGTGCAGGACAGAACAAGCTTAAAATTAATAAAAAGAAATAGGAGATAGCCAAAGTTACATAGAGTATATTTAGTTTTTAAAGGCCTGATACAGACTCTATTGGAATGCTGCTATTAACTTCACTAGATGCTGAATCATGTTCTTGAACTGCTGCAAACACGTGTACAAAAATTAACACAAAAGAGAAAATGAGAAGCTCACCTATCTCTGATCGTTACTCAGAACAGAGAGCCTGGTATATTATGGGAAAACATACATTTTAGAGGAATTTATAAATCTTTTACATTTATAGATTATTCCTTCAAAAGAAGAATTTATCACATTCAATTGAAAATGAAAATCTTAGTACCTTTTTATCCGAAGTAATGAGGAATTGCATTTATTCTTTACTCTGCAAATCTCCTTATTTCAGTAGACAGCACTTTTTAAGCACTGTTGTACGTTTTTCATGGCGAAGGCATTTCTATTTCAGATTCCCAAGTATCTGTTCTTCTGAAAAAAAAAAAAAAAAGGCTCTCCTATTGTCCTAGGGATATTTTGTACTGGGTACAGACAAAGAGAAATGCATTTTCACTATTCCTTGAGGAACTGGGGACATTATGCGTCAATAGTGAATTCTTTCCCATCCTGAAGCCCACCTTCTGCCTGCACAGACCCTCAGTCAAATACACGGTGCATTTCAACAGACTTCAGAGAGCAGAATCTGGCTTAACACTGTGGCGATAAAATTTCAGGCAAAAAGAAGAGTTTCCCTGTCCACAATCATACTTATAGATATGATTGTAAAACTCAGCCAAGTTTTCGGACTTACTTATAATTTATTTGTCAAGTTTTATTTAGTCGTCTTAAAAATGTTCGAGACAAGATGTTGAATTTATTCTTAACATTTCCCCCCGTAGATAAAAGCTTGCATAAACATGGTATGAATATTCAATGTTCAAGCCCTAAAATTTGGACTGTCAGTTAGTTACATAAATCATGTAGTATTATTGCTTTTCCTTCATGACATATGTAACTAAGCAACAAATCATGAATTTAAATATTAAATGTATTACATTCTGCCCTTTTCACTGTGATAAGTGTTATAGAGTTCTCAACTCAGCAGAAGGTGGGTTGCTCTCTCCTAAAGGTGGAGAATCAGAGAAAAACGTCAACTCAAAATTCAAACGCTGCTGCCTGTTCTGAATTAGAGTTTACATAATGAGTATTATTGTCCTGGCAATGCTCGATTTCCCATTTATTCCCCAAAAATGAATTCAAATATACCAAGAACGGGGTCAAGTCTAGACTTGTTCTTGGTTTCGGATGATGATGCAGAAAGACCTATGTGTTCATGGCCACCACTTCATTGAGGGTTGTAAATTCCCAGAGCACCTAAAGGAATTGTGAGTATTGCTGCAGTTGGTCCCAATCAAAAATGGGATGGGCTAAGGGAAAGAGCTGGAAGAGCAGCATGAAGCTCTCTTCAGAAGAGTTGGAAGAGACATTTGTCAATTAAAACAAAAATTGAAGACTTCTAAAGGAAAAAAATGGCAGAATAACCTTAGAGTAAGAGGTATTAAGGTACTAAAGGGAGTAACCTTTAAAGCCTGCCTACAAAATGGATCCCTGAAGTCCCAAATCATAATAGGAGAGGGGAGGGAAAGAGCCTTGAAATAAATGAACATTAGTCCAGAAATCTCCCAGAGATGGCAGAGTGCGCAGAAGTTTCATGCTAAACTACTTTATTTCTTTGATAAAACCTGAACTCCTAATAGCACAGAGTGCATGAGGAAAGGAGAAAGAAAGGATAAAAGGAGGGGAAATAAATCTTTTTAAATGCATTTAGTGGGGTAGCAATAGGGGTAGAGATTACACTCCATTTAATCTGAATAGATAACAGTCCAGGATATTATCTGTAGTTTTCTTAAAATCTCCTCTGAAAAGCGGTTTTAGCATCTCTTTCTGTACCAGCAGCTTTGCTCCCTGCCTGTGCCATTTCCCACGGCGCTCTGCTCTTGGGGTTAGTCTGCTGCAAAATGGGCCCCGTGACACAGCACAGGAAAAAGAAACAAAGGTTTAATTCAAGGGAGAAACTGAACTAGTGAATGGGGTATCAGGAGTCCCGAGCTGGTTAATTCAGGGAAAATTATTTGAACCACTTGTGGAAAACCAGTAACAAAAGTAAGTTGTTGCTGTCGTTAACCAGACAAGAAGAGAGAAAAGGTATTGCAGGAAAACCTACCCCCAAAACCAGCAATTTGCATTCACCTACTTTGTGTGGTCTTTGTGAAGCCGAGAAACCATTCGTCGTTTTGCAGTATTGAGTTGTAATAACAGAGTGTAATTGTAATCTTGCAAATTAGCATACCTCAAGTTGAGCAGCCCAGATGGGTTCCAGCTCCCGGCTCCTCCAGCTGTCCTGGTCGATGGTGCAGGGAACCCGCTGTCACAGGGATGCAGGAACGGGTGACCCCAGTAAAATCCAGGATTTTTTTGGATCTGAATTCATTTCATGCATTCACTTCAGTGAATACCCTGTGGCTGGATCACACCTCCTGAATCATAGAATTATAGAATGGTTTGGGTTGGAAGAGACCTTAAAGATCATCCAGTTCCAACCCCCCTGCCCTGGGCAGGGACACTTCCCACCACACCAGGTTGCTCCAAGCCCCCTCCAACCTGCCCTTGAACCCCTCCAGGGATGGGGCAGCCACAGCTTCTCTGGGCAACCTGGGCCAGGCTCTCACCACCCTCACAGGAAAGAATTTCTTTCTGGTATCTAATCTAAATCTCCCCTCTTCCAATTTAAAACCATTGCCCCTTGTCCTGTCACTGCACTCCCTGACACAGAGTCCCTCCCCAGCTCTCCTGTAGCCCCTTCAGATATTGAAAGGCTGTTATAAGGTCTCCCCGGAGCCTTCTCTTCTCCAGGCTGAACACCCCCAGCTCTCTCAGCCTGTCCTCACAGGAGAGGTGCTCCATCCTTCTGATCATCCTCGTGGCCCTCCACTGGACCCAACAGGTCCATGTCCTTCCTGTGTTGAGGACTCCAAAGTTGGACACAGAGCTCCAGGTTGGATCTCACCAGAGCAGAGCAGAGGAGCAGAATCACCTCCCGTGACCTGCTGGCCACACTGCTCTTGATGCAGCCCAGTTTGGGGTTGTCTCTCTGGGCTGCCAGCATGCATTGTTGGCTCATGTTGAGCTTCTCATCCACCAACACCCCTAAGTCCTTCTCCTCAGAGCTGCTCTCCAGCCATTCTCTGCCCAACCTGTATTTGTGCCTGGGATTGCCACGTCCCAGGTGCAGGACCCTGCACTTGGCACCTTGCTTCATGTTCACACCTTCTTCTGAAGTTGCTACTCAGGCACCAGACTAAAATTATTTTATGTGATCTAAGAACACAGTGCCAAAGAGGGGGTAGACAAAATAGATGAAGAAGATTAGTTCCATTTTTATGGCAAACTTCCTACTGTGCTTAATTAACAATAATATAAGGGCTAATCACTTGGTGGTTCCTACCTCCACTCATTTTCTCTGTGGCACAAGGGCATGTGACAAGGGTGAGTGGCTGTAGCATGGCTGCTTGCAATAATCTGTCACTTCACAAAGGGCTGCGGTGCCATTAACTGGGTTAATTGGGTTCATAATTGTTGCCAATCCAGACATCTGTGCTCAGCTGCTGCCACTTAAGAAGAAAAAAGAACTAAACACAAGTTCCTTGAAATGCTGGCGATGAGAAACTTGCCACCAGACAACTTTTACACCCAAAGGAGCCTTGAAGAGAAAGAGCGGACAACCCCCCTTGAGATTTTCCTAGCTTCAGAAGTTATTTCCAGAAACACAATTTCCAGAATATGAACCCCTGATTTCCCAGAACAGACAGGGGAAAATGTCCAGGTAAATAAGACTAGAAATGCAAATGGGATTTGGCAAAGGGAAAATGTCAAGGGAATTCTTTTAGCTGGCAAAACATTTGGTTTTAAGTGATCTTCAGTACTGGAGATGTCTCGATTCCTCTATAGTACCTTTCTCAGGAAAAAAATACTGGGAGGAAGAAGCTGCTGTTTCCATCTCACAGACTGAGAAACACTGTCTCCCACTTCCCGACTGAGGTGGGCAGGGAACGAGGAAGCTTTAATTACTGTGGGTAGCACAGGAGTTACTGGTAAATAGTAATTTAACTTCGTGAATGTATCGAATTAGACAGCATTTTGTGAAAAATCACAACTAAAGAGATTTTTATGAACAAAATAGAGAGGTTTGGGGTTTTTCTTTCCCAGTAGCTGGCATTTAATTTCACTGAATTCAGTAATTAATGTATAACTGTTCTCTGTGATTGACGTTACACTTTAGATGAGAGTTTTGTTTTGCTTTTTTATCTGCTCTAGAGAGTGACACTGAGTTATTTCACAGGATTAGTGGTTTAAGTAACGCGAGTAGGTTGGTTGTCATGATTAGCAGAAGCTAAAGCAAAGCAGCATTTGCTAACTGCAGAGAATTGAGACGATGTGGCTGGCCACAGAAGCTTATTACATGTATAATGAGCTCAGACAACTTATAAAAGGAATCAAAATTTTGTAACGCAGGGAAGCAAAGTTCCCGAGTACCAGCATATTCCTGTAAGACTCTGAGGTGACACGAGATTATTATAAAGCATTTAGTGAACAGACATTTAATTGAATGCATGAGTATAGCAAAAAGAATTTAGGACACAAGAAGAATTTAGTGCTTTTCTGAGAAGAATTTCAAAGTTTGGCTTAACCAAGCCAATAATTGTTGCTCTGCAATGCTGCTGAGGTGGGAATCAGCCTCTTTTCTTTCAACTCAGACCATTTTTCCCAGCCACTGAAGTATCACCATTGGAATCTATACATTGCTTCTGGAGATCTTTTTTGGCTTTCTGTCATCTACTGTTCTTAAATTCCCCCGGCATCATAATATTCTCACTTTAATCAGCCCCTGCTTTGATTTCAAGCACCATCCTCCTGACTTTGCCTTGCAGACCTTTCTCTCTGCAGCCACTGCCTCTCAAAGAGATCTCAGCACGACTGCCTCCAGCCTTCCCCTTTCATTTCATGCAGCTGCTACCAGTCTGCAATGCAAAATAATCATGTTTTCAGCAATTCTTAAACTGTTGGGTTCTCCAAAAGACGTACAGCTTACCTGCATCCTCTTCCTACAAATGCACCGCTCCCAATGAAGTTAGACTTCGTTGGTATGATATTTACATGGTTTTTCCCCAAAGATATACAAATCTCGATCAGAAAGTGGGGACCCAGTGCTGTTTAAATACAGGGTATGTGGCAGGTGATGTAAATCTCATCAGACACTGTAAGAAATTGGAACCAGCTGTAGGCGAGTGAGAACACTGCTGAGAGCAGCCTTGTCAAGGTTATTAATTTGGGAGATTTTCCCTGCAGTCAGGCAAGAGACTCCCCATTTCCATCAGGTCACTGACACCCCCTCGCTTCTCAAACCCAACTTTCTTCTGTTATTGAGTCCAGCACAGGAACATCCCTGCTGCTTTCTGATGGCACCATACCATTCTAAACCCTGTGTTCCTCCTCACTCCCAAACTCCTTGTGATTATTTTTGAGCTGAGGGTGAGACTCTACAGAGGATGGCAGTAACCCTTAGGTCATGCCACCCTCCAAGAAGGTGAAGAAGCAAAAGATACTGTAAATGATGGTGCAAACTGAGGGTTGCAAGAGCTCTGCTCGCTCTTTAGCAGTTAACTCACACAGCATCATCCCAGGAGACTGAGATCCTATCTAGAAGTTCTGTCATTATCAATAGTTTCCAAACCATTGTGCTGAGATCACCCCTCCAGTGCAATCCCAGCACTGGGATTGGAGGAGATACTGATGAACACAAGGTGTTGGAGCAAGACTTACATGTGTATGGCACGGCATGTGAACTACCAGAGAAGAACACTAAGTATTGAAACTTGCACTGAGCATTAGCAAAATTTGGGAATCTGCCTCCTTTCCACTCCTAGACTATCTTTAAAAATCCCATCCCTAATGAAATTCAGGTGCTAGAATTGATGAGGGTCTGCAACTGAAAGGAAAACATTAATTTAGCCCAGAGTCCATAGCATTGTGCTTATTAAGCAATTCTCTGATTTGGGGAAATATGTGCTACCTCAGGGGTTTTTTTAACCATTTTTCTCCAATAGCAAGGAAAAAGTTTTTTCGTTTCTTTTGTGGAGAGATATAGACAAGCCAGGCAAGAGGAAGGCCTCAGTTCATGTAAAATGTAGGAAGATATAATGGAAGTTTCACAATACCCTTTCAAAGTACCTTACCACGCATTAGGCAGACTATTTCAGCTGCTGAATACATTCAGCATTTTCCTACTTTCTGTTCAAAACTTTTGAAATACAGCGGTTTTATGATTAGAGCACTGTCATTTACAGGTTTGACTTCAGTCATTCATTTAGCACAAAATCCACCCTTGTCCAGCCAAAGAGAATAATTAAATCTCCTTCCTCTTGGGGAATATCTAACGGTGCAGTTTGGCCGCAGCTGAAACCTGGGGCAGAGTGTGTCACCCCATCTTTTATTTTCATCTTTTTCCTCCCCACTCAGAAAGTTAAACAAATTATTTTAAAATAACCAGCCTAAAGAGCTCATTCACTGGCAGCAGGTGAAAGAAAATTTCCTGCTTGCACAGAAGGTATTATTCCAGAAGGGAAGTGGCGAAAGAGACATTTACTATTTGATTACAGACCCACTCTCACACCAGCAAAGGTTCTGAAAGTGCAGTCTTGGGTTTCCGTGTAGAAGGGGGGATGGAGAACTTCGGGGTACTTCAAATATAACATGGGCTGCCTTGTCAGGGGCTGGAATTCAAGCCAGATCAGATCCCACTGCAATGAAGGAGGAGGAATTTTATCCTAAAATACACACCACACCTTCTCCTCAGATTTATAGGGGATTTGGTAGAAACCTTACACATTCTATTTTGTAACGATGATGAACTTCCATTGTCTTGCTCCAAACGCACAGATCAGCCAGCAAGAGCATCCCAGGGAACAAGAGGCAGCAACTTGCATCTCCAGAGGTTTTGCCTTTCCTGTGCACATTCGCTGAATAAGATGTGATTTTAAAAGAAATCCTTCCATTTAAGCTGAAAAGAGGAAAAAAAAATATTTGGGTTAATAATTTTGGGCTCTTTCTCATAGCAAACTCTCTGCTCAAAGGAAAAAAAAAAATTACAGTCAAAAGGTAGAGAATTAGCTGCAAAGGGCAGATTTTGACCTGATAAAATTGGCGTGGCTATTTAGGGAGCAAGATTTCATTAGAGTTGCTATAGCAATTGGAACAGTTTGACAAAACCTAATGAAGGATTATGACAGAAATAGAGAAGGCTATAAGCCATCAAAAGCTATAGGAACAGAAGCTTCACAGGTTTCTGAGCAAAATCCCTCTGGAAGTACACTGATCTCCCTGGAAGATATCACACTCATTTCAAACATTTCTCCGGGGTATTCACTGAGCGATGATTGCGATACAAAACCGAGTGCCCTCTCTGCTGCACAGAGTTATTTGCGGATTTTCCCCTCTGAGAGGCACACTTTATTATTAAGTGCCTTATAATAAAAATACTTGGCACTTGCATGGCATCTCTCATCACCGAGCAGTGCAGAAGTTACTCCTGGTGCTGCATGTTAACCTCCTCAAATTGGTATTAGATACATCCTGGGGATGAGTAAAAGGAGCCTGAGACATTAAAGGACTTTACTCCATCCTTTCCAGGCGTGAAGCAGGGATGTGCATGATGGAGGGGGCTCCCGGATGCCCAAACAGGCAGGGGGTTCCTGCAAAGCTCTTGCTCACACGAGGTGCCCCCGAGGTGGCCAGATGCTGGAAAATATCTTCTGGGTCTGGCTGAGCTCCTACTGTGCTGCAGTGCCTCTCCAAGGTGTAAAATCAAAGCTACTGTCCATGGAGGATGTTCTCGCCTCCAACTCTGCGTGGGGCTGAAAGTGTTGCTCAGGAGTCGCATAACAATATATATATATTTATTCCATTGAATAATGCCCAGCACAACTGTTCCCACCAGGGGAGAGGGTTTTCCCTCAGATCTGAGGCTGAGATAAAAATTGCCTCCAGGTCAGCAGAGCACACTTAAAACAATTCCCAGCCAAATTAGTATACACCCAGCCAGTCCACCCTGCAGCTGCTCACCCATCACAAGAGCAAGAAGCCTTCAGCTCCTGGCCCACCCAAGTTCTTGTTGGGTTTGCTCTGTCCTGATTTCCAAGGGCACATGCAAACCTGTTGCCAGCTCTCAGGAAGGTGATTTCAGCACTGATTTCAGATGCAGGATTTTTAGCAGCAGCTTTCCAGGGATCAGCAAGGGGGAACTGTTCCATCACTGGGCAGATCTTCAGCATGGGATGGATCTTCAAAGGACAAACATTCACTCATCAGCCCTGCAGCAGGGGGTGAAACATATCTTTTCTTTCCTAGAGACTTCTGGGTTGCACCTTTACAGCATAAAAATCCAAACCAACACTAAAACCTGTCCTACACACAGTTTGACTAATGATAACGGAGCTAAACGGAAGATAATTCGATACTTTGAAGCCTCCAACCCCAGAACAGCCCCAAAAACTTCCTAGGATTGCCAAAGCATACTGTAAATAGAGATTTGCATTAGAAAGCAGCTTTCTTTTCAATTTGGTGAGAATTGGGCAGTCAGCTCTGGGACTGGGCAGCCGGCCCTGGGTGCAGTGGGGGGCGGCTGGGACAGAGCTGCTCTCTGCCGTAGGAAATAGTGGATAAAACATGTTTTCCAAACATTTCTGCTAACAGCTCTATAAATGAATTTTCTCTGTTTGTTCAGATGTATGAATCAGCTGCTGGCGAGCATTTAGAACGTGCCTAAGCATCAAAAAATGTATTTTGACATTAACTTTGTTTCCGGCAGAAAAACCACAAAACATTTAACACGTTGGAGGCCTTGACGTGTCAAGTCTGTTTACTAACGGTGCTGGGGTGGCTCTAAATCACTCCTGAAAAATTACCTGCAGACTGCCTTTGTCAGACAGATGCAAAACCAGAGGATTTGCTCCCTGGTGTCAGTGCGGAGGGCACACAGAGCACGGCACACTCAGCTGTTTTCTGATGGCTGTATTTAGCCTGCGGGTGATGTCCCACTTCAGCCAAAGCCACCAGCCTGGTAGGTACTATGCCTGTAACTACAGCCAAGAAATTAAGATCTTGTTATGTGATATGGAATATGTCTGATGCTGAAGTCCTGTCTTACTATTATCCTACCTTAAATGCTTTAGAGACAGACAAAGTAATGAAATTTTAATTTTTAAATGAAGGAACTTTGTCTCGTGACCCTGTTGCACTGATTTCCTGTGAACCTTGGGATCCTACCTGCAGACCCTACCATGTGTTTGTATGCAGGTATGGAAGGAAACACATCTGGAATTCCCACCCAGCATCAGTCAGTCCCTCCTTTCCCACCAGAAAAAGCCATCTGAGCTGACCCACCACCACACAACATTCCACCCCACACTGTTTCATGTAGCTGTAGAAAAGACAAGCAGGGTCCACCCACCGTGTGCCAGCGCGACCCACCAGGCTGTGGGAAGGATTGGGAATGAGATGACAGAGATGTCATTTTTGTTGGTC
Source organism: Scolopax mira (assembly GCA_004320125.1). Classification (NCBI taxonomy): domain Eukaryota; kingdom Metazoa; phylum Chordata; class Aves; order Charadriiformes; family Scolopacidae; genus Scolopax; species Scolopax mira. The sequence goes on along the minus strand of BJBW01003183.1, from coordinate 105,761 downwards.
TTTGGATTTGGGCCATCACCAGGAGAGCTATGAAAATCAGAACAGCACCAAAATATGATGTGGGATAGTCTTGTCTCCTCGAAAAGTCTCCTGTAATCTCCAGCAAGAGGTTCAATGCCACTTCTCTCCATCAGCCGGTGAGGACGTCGCCGCAGGGACACATTTCTGCTTGCCCCAGACCCGAGGAAATGCTGGTTGAAATTCAAAAGCACGAGCTTTTAATCTCCCTCCAGAAAGTTTTTGCTGCTGTTAACTCCAATAACACTGGTTGTTTCTCTTTGTCATATCAGATGGCTAATCCCTCTATCAGGTTGCAGTCCTCAGTCTAAATGCTACGCCATGGCATTCCCACTTAGCATTTAGACTAAGGACTCAGCACTGATAGGGGGATTAGACATTTTATATTGCCACGTTCCATATTCTAATATATTTGAGGTCAGGAAACTATTTCCTTTGTGCACTTTCAGATTGCTGCCTTTCAGTTTCAGTGAAAGTTGCTTCGTGCTAGCACAAAGAGATGAAGAAAATGGCATTTCCTAGCAGATGTGAGCGTATAATGCACTCTTGAACAGAAAATGGAGAAGAAAACACATGCTTTCCAGTTTGTATTATTCATTCAGCTTTAACTATCGCTCTTATACCCCCTGCAAACACACGCAGGGGTGGGAGAGAGCTCCTTCTGCCTGTTTATCTAAACGTATTATTGCAGTGGGTCCCGCACGGCTCCCCAGAGAATGCCACTTGGGATGTCACCATTGATAATTCATGAGTTTCAAATCAAATCTCCCTTGTTCAAAATCAAGGTGAAAACCTTAAAGGAGGTCCATAATCTAATCATTTCTACAGAAAAACTTAATACATGCAAGGGCATGAACAAGCCCTAAAGAAGAAAATAAAATTATAGTGGTGTGCACATGAAGAGGGTTGTGTGCTGCTGATGTGCAATATTTTGTACAGAGAGATTAAAGTTTGGTTATCAATTATAATATCCTTCTGGCAGGATATACATCTTTTTCTTTCTGAATGAATGAAAATTTTGGCACAGCTATTACTAAGAAAAAGAGAAAGAACCTCTTCAGTTGGATGGCTACAGTTCTGCATTATAACCTGTTTCACTTTTCACTTCCTAAATGATTTTATTTTTGGTTAGAGGTCTTTTTGGGACACTTGCAAACAGAGTCTAAGACCCAACATCCCAAAATCATGTTATCCTGATAACACAAACACATTTCTATTATAGCGTGAGGCAATTGGGAGAAACAAAAAAAAAAAAAAAAAAAAAAAGAAAAAGAAAAAGAAAAAGAAAAACTAGTGATAAGGGGAAAGAGATCTTGGTTTCTTTTCTTCAAAGGGATGAGGAAGGGAGCCTTTCCAATGCTAGAGGGAAATGAACTCAGCATGTGAAGTTTTTAGGTTGTTCCAAGCACGTTAGAGATAGAGAATGAAAAATACGTGCACTAACTTCTCTGTGGAAAAGTAAAAAAGCTACAAAGCTGGTCCCAAGTCTGCTCTAAGAAGGTCCTGGTGGAGCAGAATCAGGCCCCAGCCTGCTCTGAGAAGGGCTGAATGGTTTGGTAATGCTGAAAATGAAAACTATGAATCCTCCTACAAGGATTCCAAGTTCAGAACAGGATAATAAAAAATACATGCATGCTTTAGGAACTGAAATCTAAACACAATTTTTCATTTTTCCTTCATTTAATCATTAAAATCCTCAAAATGTATGAGTTTAAAATAACAAGAACCTGACTTTGCTGGAGAAAAGTAACTGCATACAGCAAAAACCACTGTTCTGCTTTTTGAGTTGAGAGCAAATTTGAATGTGGATTTGTTAAAAGTCATTATCAAAAAATAAAAATTTAAAAGAAATGAACAAACCAAATGAATCTGAACCCATACAGCCGACACAGAGTTCTGCCGTGGCTATGGGAACACTTTCTCTACTCCACTAACCCAGAAGTCAAGAGGTGTCTCTGCTCCACTCTATTTCTTCTGATGCTGAGCAGTGATTGATGAGAAGTTACCTATCTGCCTGCAGGAACAGCAAAGCATCTCTCCACTGATAAACCACGCAAGTGTGAAGCAGATGAGCCAACATACAAGCAAGAAAACCTTGGGCATGACCAGGACTGCCCAAGTAACTCTTTTAAGACATGAAGCAATTCCCATTGCCAAGAGCTGGTGGCACTGGGAGCTACACTGCATCAGCTTCTATATCAACAAAGTGAGTCTTTTTTACATGTTCATGGCTTGATATGGAGCTGTTACCATAAAAGGATGAAAAAAAACCCCTTTGATGGGCTCACTGTTTTGTACCAAATTGCACTACTACTAGTCCTCCCATCCTTGAAGCAGTGGAAAGAAAAGACGACGATGTTTGCAGGCTACTCTCACACCTTAATATCTCTGCTTTCTTGCATGACCATTGGCACAAACAAACATATGAGAAAATTAAAGGGCAGGAAAATTAAGGCAGGTAGACATTCAGGCCAGCATTAGCCCCATAACCCAATCTTTTCAGCCAATCTCCATACTCAATAAATGGCCAACTTTAAGAACCTCTCTGTCTCCACTGACTCTAAGGGCAGGCAGGAAAAACCAGATTCACTGGACTAAGCTTAACCCCTCTGAATACCCAGCAAAGGGAGTGGCACAGAAAAAGCAAGAAAACAGTGATAATAACAGGAAAAGACACACAGAGTCTTGATTCTCTTAAGGGATAATAGTGACAGCATCACCCAAACATTTTTCTTCATTTTTCTCCTCACAGCCACTTGCCAAGCTTCTCTCCAGTAAAAACGTTCACTCCTACATGTTCCATGTGTTCAGGGTCACCATGGAGTGACTGGCTACAATATGTTTGGCACAGTCTGGAGTAGCTGGGGTCATACCATTAGACTGTCATTTTCTGAGAACTTCAAAACAGACCAAAACTAAAGAAAAAAATAGCATTTGGGGAAGTTTTCAGCATATGGCTACATAAGCAAATTTTCAACATACGGGCTATCAAATGCATTCAAGACGTGTTAAAGCCCATTCAGTGATCCCCAGTCAGTTATTGCTTAAGATTTCATCAAACGAAGGAGCTAGGTGCCCTTTTCAGTCTCACATCTAGTCCAGGGGCACTTCACCTGCAGGAGAAAAATTTAGAATTCACCTCATTTAAAGGGCATTCAGTAATCTACTGGGATTACTGAATTTGGTTTGGGAATTTGAACAGTAAATAACTCATCTTTGGTTGTGTTACTAAATAATATCCATTTGCTGCTAATGAAAAAAAATAATGATCAAAATATATATTTAATTTAACTTCATACAGAACATGCAGGAGACCTGGTTCATTCATCTTTTCTTAAAAATGAGAGACATAGTAGGTATTGTTGATTATATTATCCCACTGGGAGACAGAAATAAACCTGAATGCGGAAACTTAAATCACCACTTGCAATTTACCAAAACAAAAAAAAACCCTGAAAGAAATGCTATATCTTCTCTTTTATAGCAATATCCAATGCAAAAATGACAACAACGGCAATTCATGTCTACGAATAAGTAACTGATGATAGTAGATCTTTTGTAATGCCAAAAATTCTTTTACAGAAAATGGTAACATTTTTTCCACTGAGAACTAAAGTGACTCCTATTGTCTTAAGTATTACAGTGGATCATGAAAATTATTTGTTTGAAGGGTGAAACTAATTAGTGGCTTGTAAGAGCATAATTCCTACCTCTTTCCTATAGCACAAGCCCAAAGAAAGACATTCTTCCTTAATTTTACACAACAGATATTCGCCACGACTGCTAGAAATGTGAACTTTAATGTCATTTGTAGATTATTAACAAGTAACTGGGAGAAGTTGCTTAGCTGTAGCATTTCAGAAGTATCTTAGCATTTCAGCTATCAAATTCAAAAGAGAGAGATTTTTCCTTTTAGATTCACCCCTTTCCATTGTCTTTGGTTTTGCTTTTGTCCTAGGACTTGCTATTGCACCTGGTAGTGTGTGAATGCATCTTCTGCTGCAAGAGCTATTATCCTTGCCCTTCTGCTCAGCTCAGCTCTGAATGCTCTCGATGATCACTTCAAGAAATGTCAGCACTAGTAAATCGAGGGAGAGAAAAAAAATTCTGAATTTCTTCAGAGACACACCTGAGATTCACTACTGGAAACACGGTCCTGCCCTAGGAGAGACTCCCAAACTAATTCACGAAGCTGCCTATGGGGAGTACACCCCCCCAGTGGGTGCTCCCCTTTTGAAAATCAAAAAGTATACTACAGGGGGATTAGGGGCAGTGGCCAGGCATGGTGGTTTAAAAGAAAAAAAAAAAAATTCAAAGGAAACACATCACAACCACCTCCCATCTATCTGAATGGGCCCCGGGAAATAAAGACTCGTTCAGCAAACGGCGTGCAATTTCTGCCAGGTTATCTTCCCCGGGGAGAACAGCTGGGGCTCGATATACTTCGGTGAGCATTTGCTTTACAAGGTTCATTAAGACTTACAGAGAGTGCATAAAAGTTTGGTTTTCACCTCTGGCAACCTGTTTGTGGGCATTGCTGGTCCCCACCAGGCTGGGAGGAGGAAGCAGCCGGTGCTCAGCCTGGCTGAAGGCTCTGCAATGCTCCTGGGAGTCCCCAAGAACCAGGACGAGCAGACCAGGATGACTGCGTGGGATTTTGAAGACTGCTCATGAAGGACAAACAAAATTCAGACTGTATTAAGAGGAAGAGTAAAAGTGGAAGGTCAGAGGGACCGTAAGATAAACATTACACAGGATTCTAAATAAATAAGGAGGGAGGAACCGTGAGAAGTAGCAGCACCTTTAAACAGATTGACGTGGTGGATGTAACATGGTGGTGTGAGGAAGCATCAGAGCTCCATGGTGTTTCCTTTTGGTAGCAATATTTATTATTCAGCCCATTCCCAAAGGCCAAAAACCTTTGGATTATCTTTGATTTTAAGGCATCTCTTGGGAATCACCTCGGCTGGGCACCATGCTGCTGGCACAGCTGGGCATCCTGTGGGCAGGGCTGGAGCTCCTCCTTCGCTGTTTGAGGAGCACCCCCGTCAGCAGCATCCCCACGGGGCAGAGCAGGTTTTATGAGCTCCAGGAGCCACAGTCCAGCTAAATGGTCTTGCTCTTTTCTACAAAGGGACCATCTGTGCTCACCCATCACTGCTCTTATGCTCAGAGGGGCTGCTGGTGAATGTCCACGTCCAGCATGCTACGCTTGTGACAATAAGAGTTCTTTACCTTGCCCTTTACTCAATGGAACACATTGTGCTCACAGACTGTAATCTGAGCCCTGGCTGAATTTAAACTTGTTATTTCGGTCTCCTTATTTGGTCCATCGTTTTCTTATCCATTTACCAGCTTTTTTCCTACCTGGCCGTGTGTGCACAAGGGAGGTTTGAAGGTCACGTACACAGGAGCTGGTGATCTTGTCCAAACCCAGCTCCATGGCAAGTCCCCCACCAGCAGCTTTCAGTAGGGTCTGCAACATCCCCGTCACAGCGCTGTGATGGGGGGACAGCCCTCTCTATCCCAGGCAGTCAGCCACCAGCTCATATCAACCTGTAATGGGAAGATTAATATATGGAGAAGACATTTTTAAGGGTAAAAAAAGAACTATCATGATCAGCGCTACAGTTTTTACACAGCAGAGCTCCCTGCTGATGAAGGCTGAGGAAGCAAAGCATAGGACGTGACCCTTAGCAGAGAAGACTCTTTAAAAAGTCACATTTAATTGGAACCCTTGGAAGCCCTTCAGTTTCGAGAAGTGGGATACATTTTCCTAACACTGAAAACAAGAGCTATGTAGTGGAAGCATAAAATTTAACACTCAAAAGAAGGACTAAAACATTCAGTAAATGCAAGCAGCCATTGATTTCCTTGGAAAAGCTGAGCCAGAAGGATGGTTTCCTCTGGGAGTGCCTCCTCCAGACAACCTGATGGATCTGAGATTTGTGATTTAAACAGCTACAATTTCTGGACGTTATTATGACTCACGCCAAGTGATTAGAAGACCACATTGTTCACAAATAAATATAAAATATTCAGCTGGACCAAGGAATTTTTGTTTGAGAAACCAGGCAAACAAATAAAATGCTTAGGGCAGGCAAACCACAGAAACATTCAGGGATAAGAAAGACCTACCTGGCCTCAGGGCTTCCATATGAAAAGGTAATTAGGTTAATTGTTGGCCAAATTAAAGATGAGATGTCTTTGGTTAAAACACCTCAAGAAAGCAGTTTCTCTTGCAGGGAGTGGCTTGTGCAGCCATCCTGGGTGCAATTAAAATTGGGTTTTCATATCAGTTTCCTCATGAGTTAGATTAATGATTCCACTCCAGTGATGCAGCAAAACAAGGATGGCTGCTCATTAGCTACCCCAACCACTCCCAGTGCCTTTGCTTGTCAGTGCTGGAAATCAGCAAGAAGAGCATGAGCTTGTTCTGTTCAGGATTGGCACAGCCGAATTTCACTCTCCATGTCTACTGTTTCTCTGTTCTCACCTGCATTCAGAGCAGCATATCCCTCATCACCCCATCGCTACCACTTTTTGGAGTCATTGGAGGCAATGACTTCTTCCGTGTCCTGACCAAGATGGGGCCCATCTTGGCCATCCTCCAGCCTTTAGCGTAATAGAGAAGAGTTTAATAAAAATCAGCAACCTCCAGTGAAACACCATTACCCACAAATACCCCGGTGACTCACCCCTCAGCGCACAAGCAGTCAAAAAAGAAACACAAACAAAAAGCTTTTCGGCAGGACAAACCAAGTCCCATATTCTTTGAATGTGCTTCATATTATAAATCACCCATGAAGGTGATAAATGTGTCCACTTAAAACAAAATACAGGCTCTGCTCAACGGGGCTGTTCAGCATAACAAAGCTGCCTGAGGGCAGCTAAGCTAAAATAAGTGTGTTGCTCTTATTGGCATTTTCCGTGGTCTCGAGGAGTGTGCAGCAGCAGGGTTTCCCAACCCTCTGCTCCGTTTCTGCTTTACCCTACAAGATCTCCCTGTCCATGTTGGAGACCAAACAGCCTGGCAAGGTCCTCCGTGCCAGGGCTGGGTGGTGGGATGGGGCTGTTGTCCTTGGCACACGATGGCTCGCCACCAACACGGGCTCCTCAGAGCTTATTCCAGGCAGTTAGTGACACTTGTCCTTCTGTCACGCTGCCTGCCTTCCTAGCACCTTTGTCTCATTACCTGGAAGGTTACGTTTTACAGGAAAGATAATTATCTGGTTCTGTCAGCTGCTGTTTGATTTCTGTATGCCATCCCAGTGAGATTTCTCTTATAACAATGTCTTTGCTAATGGACAGTCCTCCGTGCTGCCCATTTATAACACCTTTCCTATTATACCTGCTAGACAAGGTCTGACACCACGCAACAAACATTACTGAATTAAACCTTAGCTGTAAAATAAGCAAGCCTTATTATACCCAATTTTACAGTTGGGTAAACTTACATAGTGGAGGCATTTAAATGACTTTCCACAGCATTACGGAGTGACTCGCTGAAGGCACAGAGCCTAGAAAAGTCCAGCTCTCAGTCACTTGCTCCAGGCCCCCCCCTTGGAGAAAGCAAATTTATTAAGCATGTGGTTAATGTTAAGCTTACGAGCAAGGGGGCATTAAGCCGTTACAAAGCTCCCTTCCTTCCACGTGCCAAAAACCTGCTGCCAGCCAGCAATGGCAGGATATTAATCGTGCCTCCACCATCCCCACGGTCAGAAGGCAGCAGTGATTTATCGCTTTGCAGCAAAAGGATGTGACATTCACGGCTTCTGACACAGAAGCAGAGGAAAGCACGCTGGGTCAGGGGAAATTTGGGACCTGTTTGACCCCAAAACTTAAAGGAAAGCTGGAGTAAACCAAGCAAGGTGATAAAAAGTGATATTGTTGTTACAAGCAGGACGGAACATTTTGCAAAATTCAGATATCCTTTAGAGGGATGCCAGACATCCCGGGAGGTGTTTTCTGTTTGAAAACCTCACTCTCCAATGATTAGCTGGCTAATCTGGTGTAGGCAGCAGTGGAGTCAACCACTCGGAGGTGACAGTCACGTCTGTGATGGCCTTGGACAAACCATGGGCCAGAGGGCAGCTCAGTGGTGGAACCGAGCCTGAATCCACAACACGGGCCAGGAGCGGAGCAGAAAGACTTAATTTTCCATACTACAATACTACAAAAACCCTGTTTTTTCCCTTATCATGTTTTCTGATTACCTGGCTGTCTGTAAACAGATGTGTTTTCCCTTCTAAGGGTCCGCTTCATCCTCTTGGTTTCATTCAATAGTGTTGCTGTTTCACCTTTTTCACATCACGGGTGACAGAAGTCACAATTACTTACAAACATCCATTATTGGAAGACGGAAGCAGAAGGAGCTGGTGATGAAACGAAGAGGGTTTTATTCAGTGACAGGCGAGGCAAATAACGCAAAAAACTCCAGAGAGAATTGCACTAAATGCAGGGGCTGCAATGGAGGGATGTGGGGGCTCAGGGGGGTGCTATGGGATTTTCAGGGTTTGGGGAGGCAGAGTCCACGGGCTGGTTTGAAAAGCAGCTGAGGAAAATAATGGGAACATTCAAATTGAAATTATTCCAAACCCAGGAAACTGAGTCACTGGTGTATTTGGAAACTCCTTTAGATGGGAAATTGCTCTTCTTTTCTTAACGTGGCATTTGCCATCAGACAACACTTGTGGAGCCGTGCTCTCACGCATCATTTTGGCAATAATTAATAACTTGAGAAATTGGGAAAACAAGAACCCATTAAACACTACAAAACCCATAAAACAAAAACCCATTAAACCCATTAAACCCATTAAACCCATTAAAGCGTCCCATGTACAGGGACGCTACTGTACAACTGGAGCAGGAACACCAGGAAGTACTAGAAAGGAATTGGGATGTGTTAACAAATTTGTCCTTCAAGTCATCCCCTCTACACCAGCCCCCAAGCCCAACCTCTCATCTGTAAAGCACTTGGAAAAGAGGTCGTGGCCCAGGAGCAGCGTTCCTTCCCCCTGGCTCTAACTTACTTTTGCTGCCCTAATTGAGTTTTTGTGCTGAAAATACATTTCTTCCGAAGGAACAAGAAAAGGGTAGGACAAACCCTGGCTGCCTTCCAGGTAGCTCTCCTCATTTCAACATCATCCTGAGATTTAGACCCTAAAATGAATTATAAATGGACCAATTTTGCCCTGCTTAATGGAGGCTTGTACAAGGCGGAGTGGGGATTCCAAGTCTCCTGCCAGCTGGGACAAAAGCCTTGGAGGCACCGTGTGTCTCGAAACTTGGGAAAAACTCATTAGGGACTCCTTGTCAACAAATTCAAGGTGCCCACAAGCCAGATAGTCTTTCTTATGCTGGATTAAGCCCCAAATATGCCCATTAACCCATGCGGAGGGAGAAACCAGGTCACAGTGAGAACTTTGGAGGGAGGAGCTGTGGTGAACCCTACTTTGATTTTTAACCAAATCCAAACATAGCCAGGCAAAGGACACTTACTGAAATACAGGTTTGGAGCTTGAGCTCTCATTTTCCTGTCTATCACACTTGCTGAGCCGGGTTTAACCAACATCCTCAGAGTTTTGTCGCCCAACAGGACCATTTGGGAGGGGGCAAGGGCACTGGCAACGTGTTAAACAAGGCTGCATCTTCTGCCTTAAGATCCCTCAGCACTCATCATTCCCACAAACTTCTGCCACATCTGTGAGACCAGCACTTCAGAAATAATGGTGCATAAGTTATTCAGCCAAGGGCAGCAGCCCATCATGCGGGACAGGCTCCTTTCCTCCCCGTTTCAGCAGCTGCTGAGGAAGGACAAGCACCAAGAGGCTCTTTGCTCACCAAAACACCGGGGGGGGGGGGAACTCTCCTTCCTCGGTCCAGATGACACCGCACCCCACGCAGGAGCTGTGACATTAAAAAACCCTTCCCAATGCATATTGCACAGGGGCAAAGGAGCGAGCTGTGTGGTGTCACGGGAACTTTACAGCCAGGAAAATCAAGCACGTGTCGGCGCCGCTGCAATTTCATCCTCTCTCTGGTCTCCACAGCATATGGTCTGACGGTGCTATTCCACCCGCTGTCCCTGGGAGAGCAGTTTGAAACGGAGAGAAATAGCATGGTACATTTGAGTTTATGGGGTATTAAAAGGGCTACAGCGAATGGTAGCCAAGGCACCGAAGTGAATTATTTATAGTGCAATTGCACTTTCTCCTAAACTACCCTTCAGACAGGTCAGGCCTCGGACACTCACATTAAGGTCTTGTTAAATCCAAAGGAGCCCAGGCTCTACCCGACAATGCAGATACCTCAGTTTTACATTAAATTGTGGTAAAGTAAAATTCCTTCAAAGTAGCACTCTGACAATGACATTACTCAGTTCTCGGATCAGGGGCAAACACAGATTTTTATGCAAACCTCCCTTCATCCTATTTTTTCCCCTTCTTTGGGTGGGATCTTCTAATGTGCCACGATCTCTATATTTTCAAAATGTCAGGGCAAAGCCAGACTCCCTTTCTTTCCCGAGCAATACGGTATATAAGAGTTAGCCAAGGGATCTCTTCGAGCTCAGGTACCAGCTAGGTCCATGAAAATCTAATTTGCACAGAAAAATGGCACCAGTTCTGCACTGCAGAGCGCTGCAGTGATTTGCTGCATCACTTTTATGCTGTTGCGATGTAGATCTTGTGGTCTGCAGGAAAAAGTGTTAGACTTCCCAGCCTGGTACTGAAGCTTTTTGGTTAGAGGAGATCTCCCCCAACCACTGCAGAAACTAGATGCTGTTTAGCACCCTGAAGAGCACCTTGATTTTGGGGTTTTTTGTTTTGCTTTGTTTTTGTGGGTAGAGTTTGCTTTAGCCAGGCTGGAAGAAAAAACAAAACCTAGGAAATTAATCAGGGCTAAAGTACTAAAGAAAAGGAATCAGAACCAACCCTTAAGCACAGTCCAGCTACAATTCTCCAGGAAACACTAATATTAAAGACTTACTGCTTAACCTACATAACTTACATTTTCTATCCAATTATTGCTGGTAACGCCTTGTCTCGCAGCCCTGCAGGCAGGTGTTTGGGATCCTTTCTTTGGGGTGCAGTTTCGTGGTCAGAAGAGGCAGATGGATTTTGGAGTCGGGCTAGAAATGACCACTTTTCCCCCCTCCCATCCTTAGCTTCCTGCACAAAACCTCACCCCACCCCCTCAATGCCCAGCCAGACCTTGGCCACCCGGTGGGAAGGTGGAACCCTGCTCATTCCCGACGCTGAGCAGCCGCGGAGCTGCACGTTCCTCCTCTGCCCTGGCCATAAGGAAGCAGAGCAGAAACCCTGTCTCAGCAGCAAACTAATGGGTACATATTTTTATGAGACTTGATAGCACTTTAATTGATTTTATTGCAATTTATGGCATTTGCATAATGATGTGAGTCAATGTGAAGATAGTGAAGCAGTAGGTTATAAAAAGCATTTCAGAGTCTCGTTCTCAGGGAGCAGAGTCCGATCCCAGTATTTTAATATTTTTGTTTTCTTATTTTTGGTAACGCACTTGTTTTGCATAACTTTCTGAAGCAAGTAGCAGCGTTCTGGCAACAAACTGACTAGCAAAAGCATCTGGCTGTGCTACCTAGGAAATATCTGATATCATCAACTGATTGAATCAAATCTCTAATTACAGGATTTTCAAATGAAGAAATCAATTTTACATTGTTAAATCCCTCTATGAAGGACTTCTCAATCAAACCAGCAATCTTATGTGGCTGATAGTCACAGAAGTGACACCAACTCATTGCGTTGCTCCTTTTTTTCTTTGTTTTCCCCATTTTGGTGGCTGCAGCTGGCACTTTTCCGGGGACACTACCCATCTTACCACCCAAAGCACAGGATGCAAAGATGATTAACGGGCCAATATTACAACTTAAATGCAACTAAAGAAAATCTTGTGAGCAATTCCTTCGATTAAACATTATGGAAGAGCTTATATGTCAAATCAATGCAAGGGGAATCTATTTGAGTGGTAGACTTGTAGGCAAGTAAATAGAAGGTTATCATAATTACTAGAGGGGTTTTTTCCAGCACTGATGGCAGAGCAGTCATGATCTATAACTGCATCAAAAGCAGCACTCAGTAAACAAAGGTTGGCCAGCATCAGGCAAAGTGACTCCTGTGAGTGGGAGCGTTGCCCACAGACACCTCATCTGATGGACCTTCTCTGTCTTGGCAAAAATCAAGCAGCCCCATGAATGAGCAGTTTCCACCCACTGGCTTCACTCCATTCACTATCAGCAGGACTAAACCAGGAGATTTTTTCATGTTCTTCTAATGGACTCCAACAAACATGAACTGTTGGAATGAGAATTCTAGTTATAACAAATAAAAAAACCCAAAAACTGTAATTAATGATCATTAAGAAAATTGTGGAACTAGTTAGACTAACTTTCAGCAGAAAAAATTACATCTTGATATATTATTATTGTTGTTGTTATTATTATTAAATATCATAATTTCTAGACTGTCCTGCTTCCATGGATCTTGTCCCACATACAAATATCCAACAGGCCAGATTTTCAGTAAACAGCCCAGGGAATTCTATTTTAATACCAGCAACTAAAGAAATTAAAGTAACAAAATATGAAAGAAGACATTGGAATGAATCAAGTCTAAATCAAATCCAAGTCACTGTTTTTTTATTCAAATGCATAAATGCTGGTTCGGTGCTAATAGCAAACTGGTAGCAGCTAGAATGTGGCATTCTTTGAAAGTAAAAGCAGCAAAATCAACCCTTTTATGGTAGAGATTTTTTTAAGTTCCTCCATAGCTAGAATGACACCCAAGAAAATAGTGCTTGTGATCACTAATCCATGGTTTGCTTTAGTGGCAAAATATCATGTTACCACTTTGCCTAGTTTGCCCCAAAGTTCAGCAGCTCGTGGGGGACAACACACAACCCCTCTGTTCTGACCGGTTCTTGCAGCTCCGTCTGGTCACAGGTTGCCCCAAACGAAGTTGCCATCTTAATTAATTACAGAAACTGAGTAAAGCCCACAACTAATAATAGTCAATACTTGGACTTTCTTTCAACTGACAGTCCAAAAACATTTTTAATTTAGTAATCCTCACAGCAGCCGTGTGATCTAAACGGGTGTCATTACACTCCTTTTCCAGATGAAAAGCACAGGGATAATAAAATAAAGTCACAGTATCCTTTGAAAGCCTCACTTCAGGTTAGGTCATTTGGTGGAAGGGAAGCTGGGGTAGAAAGCAGAAACCCTGACCCAAGGGGAGGGAAAAATCCCATCTACAGCTCTGAGATGGGAGCATTTCTCCTTCCTGCCCCCTCGAAGGGGACGAAGGACTCAAGTCATTCCATGCTGCGATGGGTGCGCATGTACCCTGCAAGATAAAATTACATCTACAGATGGTCTAGACAAAAAACCATGGCTAATTTTAGCTTAGACAGAACCTCATGTATGTATCTGGGGGAATAAAATTAGATGCACTTTATGTACTTTCTAAATTATCAAGAAGAGCTTACTCTGTAAATAAATATCAGCCAAAACCTAATTTTGTGCTCTGTATGATGCAGTTCAGTATTTCGGGGGTTTTTTGTGAAATATCACAAACAGCAAAGAAACATCTTCCTTTTTGTACATCTACAAAGACACATTTAGAATTGGGTATTTTTTGTCTATCTTGTAAAATCCCATTATCACACAGTAATGTGTCCCTAGTACCCTTTATAGATTATTTTTCTGCTTTTCCAAGTCTGTTAAATAATTAGTGGTAATTGCCCTAAGCAAATGGTTACCAAGCAATCCAATACTGGCAGTAAGCAATTTGTGCTTTTGAGATGCCCTTGTCTTCACATGTTTGTGTCAGTGGAGCCCAGAAGAGGACAGCCAATGTGAACCTGCACCACTCCCAAGATCCATGGGGGCAATTAGCAGGAGGATTTGCATCAATCCCTACTGGTTTTAGCCTGGGTGCCACTGGAGAAAAAAAGAGAAGGAGGGTTGGGGTGAAGGATGGGATTGCCCAGCTCTGCCATGCTCTACACCAGGGCCATGGAAGGTGCAGAGGCACCTTCATCCCCTGCTGCCTGCCAGGAGGTGGTGGGTTGTCCTCCATCCCCAAACTTGCTCCTGATGGGGTGGGACAAGCTAATGAATCTGTGGACAGGAGCTAACAAGTTGGTGGGTAAGAGAATAGAAAGACCATACTCTTGGGAAGTGGGTCTACAAGGGGCATCTGCAAGAAAACATCTCCAGAGGGGACAAGGAGGAGGAGAAGGGGAAGAGGTTGTCTCTGGAGACAGATGCTTCACATCCTTCACAGCGTGAGCAACAGCTGAGTTTTCCAAGTCAACCAGGAAAGCTGCCAGCCTACATACTTCTTTCTCAAAATGTCAGCTTCCCTGTTACTGACTGAAGAAGCAGTGCTGTGGTTCTCCTCTGCAAACCTGCCCCTCGTTAGCCTGAAATTTCTTGTTTTAACATGCTAGAGTACTTGCACAAGCTTAAATAAAAACAAATTGGTATCTTTTAGTGAGAGTTCAAGTGCACTGTGCTTACCCCAACCACAAAAAATGTAGTACGTGAAAAGAAACCCAGAGATTTATTATGCACATAGCGTTGCCATTCCACACATGTGCATTGGCTCCTGATTACTCAGCCCAGGACCGACTGCATTGGATATTTAATGAGCCCAAAAGTTCTTTTTCAACCATCTGAGATTTTCAAGCCAGCCCCTTGGAATAACAACAGAAAAATAACATTAAAGGCTATAGAGCCTTTATGCCATTGCATACAATTCAAGAAATTCAGGCTTACCTGGGACATCTCTTCTCTGGGATTAATTATTTTTATAATGGACAGTGATCTTCAGGTTCAGGCTCAGCAGTCAGCGGGTGTGAATGGTAAGTGCAGCCTGTTACACTCCAGACAAAAGGCAATTTGCAGCTTTTACGCAGTGGTATGTGGGATAATGACACTGTTTACGCTACTCAGTACATTTCATATGAAGGATTTGAAGCTCTTTGCAAATAGTACCTCTTAAAAAAATCCCTCGTGTGGGACACTTTACAGAGAAGCAAGGTAAAAGCTGTGTTCAACTTCTTCTTCTTTGGAGGCTGCCAAAAGCCACAGTGTCCCTGCTGCGATGAGACATTGTGATGCCAGATCGTGGCTTAGGCCCCCAGGATGATTTTTTAAAATAATGCATATCCTTCATTTAGCACTATCATTTTATCACTTAATTCCTCCATTCTATCTCTTATTTCATGACCAATTTTTCCAGTGGTACAAATTCTCCTTCCCATACCTTTGGAAAGTTTACTAAAACATATTAACACTTATTAGTACTTACATAGCCAGGATTTCCAGCACCGTCATGTGCTACTCTAATTTATGTTTTGACCCTTCAGCTCTTCAGCGATGAAAATCAAAACCTTCTAAACCTACTGAATAAATTACTGTCTTTATTATGAAGATATGACTAATATAATTCTAGTCAATTCAGAAGCATTGCTCATGGCACTGCTTCTGGATTAAAATAAGTGTTCAAACAATTTCATACTTCAGCATAGTGATATCTCTGTGATGCATCATCCTGGATCCACATAATTATGAAGTAAAACTAAAGTGTATTTTAAAAGACCTCTTTCTCATTTCTCATATATGTAAAACTCTCATCCCTCATGCATGCACGATCCCTGTAATTGCAGAAGTGGCATTGTAGCATTGCTGTTTTGACAGCATATTCTAAGCAATTTTTCATTCTCAGGGAGATTTCTTTCTTTCTTTCTCTTTTAATTTTTTTTTTTTTTTTTAAGAAAGACAAACCTAATAACCCATTACACATTGCTTCTAGCAACATCCAAAATGCTCAGTAACAATTAAAGAAAAGACCTCTCCCAGCATCACTGTGGCATCCACCAAAGCAGAGATGCCTACGAGGGAAGGACCTGGATAAGTGACCACCAGCCTTCCCAGAGCTCAGATCCCACCTCAAGGGCAAAGCAACCCACAGCACTGATCCAGACAAGAAAAAAAAAAACCACAGAAACAAGGGGGTGGAGAGGCATTACAAGGTGCCCCCAAAGGCAGGGCTGCCTCAGGAGCCCCCTAGGGTGGCTGGGAAGGGCCACCACATCTCTCCCACTGCAACCCTCTCTCCTGACACTTTTTCTTCCCTTCTGCATGCTCACTCTCCTATCCATCCACACCTCCTCTTGCAGAAATGCACCAGAGCTGAGGGGTATCAGGACTTGGCCACGGTGACACACCAAGAGAGATCAGGATTTGGCCACGGTGCCACTCTGGTATAGGTCATCTATCTACCAAAGCCACCCATCTAGACTGGTGTTACCAGCTATGCAGCACATCAGGCACAGAAAGTGGGCATTACTTCATGCTGATAAGTATTTTACAGCTCTACGTCCAATCTCTCTTTCGGATTTCAGTAAAATCTTATCAAAATAAATAAGTCATTTATATGCAGGGTCGTATAAACACTCTCCACTCTGTCTTTGTCTTCCTGAGAAACCAGCGGGCTACATTTGCCTTTCACTTACCTGGATAAACAGATTGCTAATATAACCAATATATGTGATAATATTCCTAAAGCATCATTTTACAAAAGGGCAAAATTATTTGACCCAAAGAATTCCCAATATGCTTTATGTGTTACTGTTGATAGAAATCTCTCCTGCCTCTCACTTTAGCATAAATGAAAGAACAACTGCAACAAAAGCCCTTCAAAATACATTTAAAAAAATAAAAAATAAAAATCTGCAAATCTCCAGCAATTGCTTTCTCATTGGTATGAGCAATTTTGACCTCATCACAGGTCTGAGAAGTTATGGTCCTCATTTTAGAAACTTAGATCTAGAAATGTCTGTTTTATCTGAAGTTTGATGTGCCCCATCAGTCCCCAGCTCACACAGAACTAAGAGAGAGATTTGCAGAAGTATTTAAGTGCCTAAAAATGAAGATAGGCACCTCATGGGATTTTAAATGAATGGGAACCAGACTATTTTTGTCAGCCTCCGTAAGAATTCATTTGGGCTTTGTAACAGCCAGCAGCACAACCAACATCTCCATCACGCCCCAGCACAGATAGTCCAACACCCACTCGTGGTGTCACCCCAGCATGTTCAGCTCAGTCTGTGGATTGGAGATACCCTTCAGCTACATGGTTTGGGGACAAAGTGGAAAAACCTGCGCGTGGCACATATCCAGTGGAGTCCTCAAGCTTTAGCATCTCTGCAGTAGATGCCCTGAAAGACCATTACCATTGCAAAATGGAAACCCTTGAAGATGTGGAGGCCCAATCCCTGGAGATGTTCAAGGCCAGACTGGGGTTTTCTGCAGCTTGGTCTAGTGGGAGGTGTTCTTGCCCATGGCAGGAGGTTGGAACTAGGTGATCTCTAATGGCCCTTCTAACCTAAACCATTTTATGTGCATTGCATGCATGGGTCATCATCTTCAGTGGGTACTTCATTAAAGGGATCTGTAGCCTGACAGCACGTTAATCTCTTGACCAGAGACTAGGACTCATTCCACTTCATCCACAGACAGCTTTTAGCAAGTAAAGATGGGCTAGGACATTGGCTTTTCTTCCCCCTCACCTTGACCTGCTACATCATCCCACCTTCTGAGCACAGCCAGCCACCACACAGCACAGGCTCCCTCTCATGCACCCGTTAGTCCTGAAGGTGGTTCTAGTGGGGCAACAAGGCTTGAGAATCCCACTGCAGTTTCGTGTGTGTGGCAACCCTGGGAAAAGGCTCTCCAAGTCTTTGGCAGGAATTATGTGCTTGTGTGGTGACGGTAACAACCCTCACTACCAACTCCTGGTCCCACCATTGGCTTGGGTTGGAGTTTGTGCAGCAAGAAGCCAGGAGCCTTCTGCTGCCTTTCTACTCCAGCTCAGGGCATCATCAATAAAAAACAGCTCAAAATGCTGAAACGCCTTGCTCGAGTTAGGAATATAAATTCAGTTTAGGGAAAAGCAAGGTCGTGCAATGAAACTGTGGGTCAGGGAGAGGACAGGGGCTCTGCTTGGTCCTGTGCTACCCCAGTCAGTGGGACACCTTCCCGTTGGTTCGAGGCACCCACTTTACACTCAGGGGGCAGCGCAGACATAAGAAAATTGTGTGTCGGGGGGGGAAGGCCAATCTAATTTAGATATCACCCTCGAGGATGTCAGCACCCTCTCTGCTCATCCCAGGCACCAAGAACAGACTAAGCATCCTCTCATCTGTTTCACACCAGGTTTGTCCCCTCCTCTCCAGCCTGGTGGTACCCACTTTTCTCTGCAGGAACGGCTGCATCGGCGGCCCCAAAACCCTTCTCCCTTTTCTAATTGTTGTCAACGGACCCGTGCCTAAAACTCCAGGGCCCGTGCCAAGCAGCTCTGAGTTTGCATTAAAATCAGCTGGCTGGAAGATCTTCATTTCTGTTCCATCTTCCTTGCGATGCCTCGTGCCACAGTCTGGAGACAGGAGGCGGCAGCGAGGAGCCCTGCATCCCAATCAGGGGTCTGGCTGTGCGCGGAGAATCCTCAACACGAACACTATAGAAATGCTCCCTGCAATTAACCTTCCCTTTCCCTACCCTGCAGCAGATTTGTACATGCTTAATTTTCATTAATAAAATCAGTATGTATGCGCTTGCATGTGTACAGCTGCTGCAGATTTGAAAGAAAGGGAAAAGGGAAAAGGGAAAAGGGAAAAAAAGGGAAAAGGGAAAAAAAGGGAAAAGGGAAAAAAAGGGAAAAGGGAAAAAAAGGGAAAAGGGGAAAAAAGGGAAAAGGGGAAAAAAGGGAAAAGGGGAAAAAAGGGAAAAGGGGAAAAAAGGGAAAAGGGAAATAAGAAAAGGCTGTGTGTGAGTCTCTTCCCCACAAACTGACTCTTGGAAGATATTTTCATGTTTCTGTGAATTTTTCTGTGCTCTTCTGAATATATTAGGCCACCCAAGGTCTCTGGCTGAAATGTTCAAATTTGGGTGCTGAACACAGACAGTTCAACTTCAGGTTTATATTTAAATAAATGGCCTCATTTTTTTAAAAGTTAAACCCAAGAGATCTCAGAGTTACATGAAAGGGTAGCACTTAAGTGAGAAAACAGTTTTTCTTTAGCATTTATTTTTTGCCATTATTGTAAACATTCTGCAGAAAGGGGTTTTGTCCTTGGCATAATGATATTTAATAAACCATAATGTCATTAATTTGCCTAGGTTTCCAATAAGGCTGCTCTGAAAAGTCTCTGTTCCTTTATTCCCACATTTTCTTAATAAAATAAACTTTGTTCTCTATCCTGTTGCCTTTACTGAAATCTTTCATCTGCTGTTCAGCTACTCTGGAGCTTTTCAGCCCATTTCATAAGCTGCAATACAGATGTTGCAGGATTAAAAAAATGCTGCATTATCACCTCCAATTAAGCAATCAGGCTAAAAGAACTCACCAGGGAATAGCAGGGTCTTCAGATCACTCAGCCCAGTTCTCTGCTCCCTACGGCTTTAAATTTTCATTTCTTGGGTTGCCAGAGGCAGTTATAAGGACATAAATATTGCCATCAGGTATCCCAGGCAGCTGCCAGGACAGGGGGGATCAAGCCCTGCAAGGCCAGCCCAGCTGGAGGAAACCCATGGTTCATCACAGCTTCTTTTCAGAAAAAGCCCCACAACCAGACGACCCCAGTCCTCCACCAGCACAAAAGCACCTCCACCAATGCAAAACCACCTAAAGCCACAGAATTTTGTATGGTGTGAAATATTAAGCCCCACAGGAGCTGAATGATGGGATGCACAGCAATGGGGAAACATGAAGCCTTTAGAAAACCTTTGGTGATCTCCAAAGTCTCCAGACACTGGAGAGGGCAACTGGGGCAGGAAAGGGCTTCTGGGCAGGGTCAGAGCCAGCAACAAGAGGCCAGAAAATGCAACATTCCAGTCAGTGGGAGTCTGTGGGATTAAAAAACAAGAAAGAAAAAGTTTTTTACATCTCATTTTTAAAATGGCCTTCAAACAGGGTCTCCCTTCTGTGTGTTCAACCCACACTCAAGAGGGGCAGGCACCCCATCTTGACTTTTTCCATGGGAAGGAAAAGGGCAGCCAAAGCGTAGAATCAACAATGAGTGTAACATGCTGTGATTGAGTGTTTAAATCACATTCTGCCCCTAAATAATTCATCGGGCTCAGAGCTGGATAACCAGAGGTGATGTGCTGAGGGACTGGTGACCAGCTCCAGGGAGGACTCCTGCTCTTTGCAGAAAGGAAGAAATATTTTTTACAGCAACCAGAGGGTTGGGAGCTTTATCCCTGCAGCAAGACCCAATGTCTATCCTGCCTGATATTGGAATTTCTTTATGCTAAGGACTCACGGGGCTACACTGGAGATGCTCCCACCCAAATTCACCCCACGCTTTGACCCCCTCCTCTCTCCAGGGATGGCAGCATCGTGTCTGACCCTGCTCTCACAGCGGGCACCTTCCTCTCCTTAATATTAGACAGATTTTTAAATATTCCAGGGCTTTTCTTGTAAAATTTATAAAATGCCAGTTGAAGTGCCATTCATGTTGAAAAGCTTCCTCTTTCCATCAAGGTTTCTTGCACTAAACACAACAATATAACAAACATTGGCCATTAATAATTGAGGAAACCCTCCTTCCCTGCATGTTGTTTTTCATCAGCATGATGTGTTATTAGTTTATAGATATATATTTTTTAGCTGAAGGCTTTTTTGGCAGCAATTTGGCCTTCACAATAATGGACTTTACTGTATGTAAAGCCTTGGAAAAATAATGTTTTTTGTGAGAGGCTCAATAGTGAATGAATCCGGCTTGGAGAGGGAATTTGCTTTACAGTGAAGTAGAAAAATAGTGCCATCTTTTGGACTAACTGTCTCTGCCAGCACCCCGGCTGGGCTTCAACATGCCTGAAACCACTTGCCACCTTGACAGCTGGATTTAGGTTTGGATATTGTGGTCTCAAAAAGCCTTATTTTTCCTAAAATCACAACAATTTCTGGATGCAGTACACATGCAAAGGAAAGAACATTTATCCCGGAGATCAGGACTCTGCTCCTCACTCTCCCTGCCATGCCCAGCTGCATCCATACTTACACCTTATACATACAGGTGTTCTTGAAAAGCACCACAACCACGGGATATCAAACTTTTTCCCTGGGATCTCACTTTGCTGTTCCAGTTCCAGCTGTAAACCAAAAAGGCCAATTCTGCAAGTTCCTGAGCAGCACAGAAAGGTTAACAGCTGTTTTACAAGCGTTTTCAGCAAAACACACTTATATTAAATACAGTCTGAGGTTTGTTTTCTTTTTCCTATCTTTCTCTCTTAATATATATTATAAATATCTCTGGCCAGGTGCTCTGTCATCTTTTTGATGATAGCAGCAACCGAGTATTAGCCAGCAAAAGAGTATTTAGCCATTCAGTCCCTGCAGAGCTGCTCCCACCCCTCGCTCCCCTCACACCAAGAAACTGGCTTTAAAAGTGCTGATTTTCAGGCCCGGTTTGACAAATTGCCAGGATTAATTCCAGTGCAGGGCTCTGAAAATCAAGGGAGAGAATTTGAGCCTCAGCTCTACATTCAATTGCCGACTGATTAAGGGTAGTAGTAGCTCAATAATCAACTCTGTAAAAAGGTTGTATTTGAGAAGCACAACACACAATATAGAGATATTTTGCATTCATCTCATAAGGATGAGTGTAGTTTTTAATCAGTATTTTTGCCTATACACCACCTTTTCCTTTCTGATCTGTCCTGGTTTGAGGACATGGCATGGTCTCACAAATGAGACCCTTCAAATTCTTTCCTTTTTATTCTATAAAACTGACTTATTGGAACAATTTGCTAAATGTTTGCTGTACCGAGAAAAGGACACATTTCAGAGCTTTTTCTCTGGACCAATGAACATTACTCTACAGCACTGCATCTCATAATGGTTTTTTTTGTTTCCTAAGGTCATAGAGAAAGCAATATTCCAGTTTTGTTCCAAAGATCAGGAGTTATTTGACACAGAAAAAAAAATCATAGGTGAGCCAGCACCCAGACATGTCCTGCAATTAAGATCTTGAGTTATTGACTTTCCATTGACATCGGGAAGTCTATTAAATGCTGCTGTGGGCAATATGTATCTGACATTGTACAGGTGCACAACACACCAGCAAAGCATCCAACTGAATGACAAAACCCCACAGAGCTGCAAAAAATACCCTCCGGTTACAGGAACGGGACAAAGGTACATCTTGATTAGTCAGCAGCGGCTGCTGACGGCGGCGATGGAGAGTCATCACCAAGGAAAATCTCCATTCAGAGGCAGATGACATCTATTAAAAGGCCACAAGAGCCCCAACAAATAAATATGTATTGAATCATATAGATGTAGCTTAAAGACAAAACAAGTGAAGGACAAAAGTCAACATGTATTTAGTGGAGTCCTTTCTGCTGCAGAGCTCAGTAGAGATGTTCATATTCCATGGGGAGGGGGAAGGGAGAAAAGTCATGTTCCTTCACAATTTAGCTATCCAAACCTTCCCTTTTTATGCAGGCTTTTATTACATTGTTTCTTTAGTGCATCAGGGTTAGTTTGGCTTTTCAGTGGAGTGTTTTCTTTTTCCTTTTACACAGATAAGCTCTTACGTGGAGCTTCCTTTGACCTTGGAGACATTACGACGAGCTTAGCAATCATCTCAGATTTTATTCAAGCTTTAAAAGTGAGCGGGAGTGTTTGCAGAGACATCACTGGGATATAGAGCCAGCCTCTGAAATGTTTGTCCTATAAAGTCTCTAATGACATTGTGCTGGTTTTACTACTGCTACAACACTAAACCCTACCACAACTGACACCAGCCTTTTCTGTCTGTAATGACTGTCATCTGCCAGCTCTACCCGACGCCTGATTATCTTGCTTAACCTTCACTTCCCAGCAATTAGAAAAAGCAATATTAAAATTCCTCTCCAGGCCTTTGCTTCTCAAAGACAACAAGCTGAAACTTCAAGACGTGCTGGCAGCTTCTCAAAGAGCAGAAGTCAGAAAAAGTAAAACGCAAAAGGAAAGAGAGTAAAAACTCAACCCGCATCATGCATTGAACCATTTTGGGTATCGCACTGCTTATTTGTTCTTTGGCTAGAAAACAGCCCAGATATATTATTTTTTAAAACACCTTTTGGAAGAGGCAGCACCTAAAAACCAGCTACACAGAATTAAATGCATCACCTGGAATAAAATTGTAAACAACTCCCCTGTAAGCTCTACTCGAACTTTGTGCCACAGGATCTTTTTGCTCGACTCACTGCTCATTTGAATTTCATGAACATGGATGTAAGAGGTGTGTCTGGGGGATGACAAAAACCCCAGATAGAGATCAAATATTGTTCTGATGCACGGTAAATATCATCAGCCTAAGTGGAAAAGGAGCTTATTGCGGATCCTGTCCATAAGGCAAGCAAATTCCCTGCAGCTCACAGAAGATATTGCAATGTAAAAGGATTGCATTCTCTATCCAGGGCTTATTTCTCTCAGAGTAGAAAAGAAACTCTTAATAGCTGCTGAGGTCCTCCACCACTTTCAAATCTCACATTTACAGGTCTCACCCGTATGACCACTGACAACGAGCAGCAGGGAACAAGCAGTAAAGTAATTTCAGCCCAGCTCCAGCTCCTGGTGGCTCTTTGCCTCTCCAGCTCAGGAGCCTCTTTGCAGGCAGCAGACGATGCTGCACACAAACCTCAGCAACCAGGCTCTCGTGCCCAGCTCTGGTCATATTTTTAAAAAACCCTGCTAACAAACAGAAAATTTAAGAACAGTGCATCTATTCTTAAAAGCATCTAAGATGTAAGACGCATTTAAGGGGCTTTAGGATCATCAATTCCCATCTTCAGACATGACTTAGTCTCAGATCAGAAGTGCTGAAGTGCCTTTGGATGCAGATAAGCAACAACAGGGATGCAGAAACCACTGTCCTCCTGCCGAAACCAAACACAGGCACCTACCAAGCCCAAGTATGTTTTAGAAATCCACTGCACATCCCAAAAGGGCTCAAAACCAGGTCGGATGGGACTTGGAGCAACCTGTTCTGGTGGGAGGCGTCCCTGGGACCTCTAAGGTCACTTCCAACCTGAACCGTTCCACGATTCTATCAGTCTGTGGCCTTTGGGAGCTGCATTGACTCAAATACCTCAGAGAAATTTGGAATTGTTGCCTCGGGAAATTCCTCAGACACCCAAGCCTTAATGCCAGCCTCGGGCCTCCCAGGAGCCTGGCCAGTTTTGCCATAAAAGCACTGACAGTTTAGTGTTAGGACTCCAAATTCCAAAATCCCCATTGAAACACGGCTCGGCACAGGCTGCAGGAGGGGCTTTCTCCTTCTGCTCTGCCACTTACGGACTCATCACCCTCCCCGGCTCACCTCTGAATTGAGACAACAAAAAGCAAGGCTGGGGGACACAGCCCAAACCCCTGAAGCGTGTCAAAACACATTTTCCTTCCTCATTGAAACACCTGATTTTTGTGAGAAGCGGAAACTCAGGATTTAAGGGTAGTGCTCCGTGATGCTGAACTGCACTGATTCTCCTTGACAACTTAGCCAAGCGCATCCCAGTCCCGCCAGAAACTGGCCCAACTCAGCTGTCCCTCCCTGCTCTTTCCAAAGAGGAGCTAAACCAGGAAAAACTTGACATATTTGCACCTTAATTGCTGTCAATTAACCTGAAACGTGTCTGGAGTAAAGCTACCCAGACATCATCCAGGGGAGACGGCTTTTCCTCAAGAAGATGCAAATTGCTGCCAAAAATAAAAAGGATGAAGATTAGGATCCTCCTATTTATATTAGAAATGGCTTTGCATCCTTCCTCCAGCTGTTTGAGGAGGGACCATGGATGGGTTCAATGACAGGTTATGACACCGTGGTGGAAATCACTCCCAGTTCCCGTGTCCATTCCCCAGTGGGTGGCAAAACCAAGAATTTGGCATTTCCTCTTTGCTTGCTGAAAAAAGGACATATGGCCCCATTCTCCCACAGCACTTAACATTCACACTCACAGCCCTGACACGGTGATGGAGCTCAGCAATTCAGGCTCTGGTGTTCCTTCGATCCCCTGCAATAAGCAGAACAGCTACGCCGGGCTTAATGCTATTTCCAAGCACTTGAGCTGCCCGTCACTGAATTATTGATCTGAAGAATTTCAAGCTGGCCACACATCATTTGCCTATTGGAAAAAAAATAAAAACATATCTGGCACGTGTTTGATACCAGCCACACACAGCCCAGGCATCGGGGTGATGGAGAGGACACCCCTGCCTGGAAGCCAGCTGCTTTACAAAACAGAGTCAAGCCAAAACCAAAGGTGGTGGCAGCACCCCGGGTCTTCATCCCATCCACCCCCATCCCTTTTCTTCTTTGACAAGAGTAGATGAGACATCTCACAATGCCTGTGTTGGTGTCTGCGTAACTCATTGGGTAGCAGAGGACTTTCTGCAGCAGCAGACACACATGGTGCCAGACTGCAGGTTGGGTTCCTTCACAGAATCACCTTAAAAGGGAACTTTTAAGATCATCTAGTACAACCAATGGGGAAAAAATAAAATAAAATTCCAGAGAGGAGCAACGAGCTGGTGAGGGGTCTGGAGCACAAGTCTTGTGAGGAGAGGTTGAGGGAGCTGGGGGACACCTACCTCTAGTCTAGGTAGTGGAATCCTGGGCAAGAAGGGTGTGAAGGTCTCTACCAGCCTCTGGTATCCCAGAAGAGCTTTTCCCAGGTTTGCAGGAGGATTCCCTGAGGCTCATTAGCCATAATTCCCAAAGGATGGGTAAAACATTGGCACCTTCCCAGGAGGGTCACTGCTGGATGCCCTCTCCCCTGGGGAGACATGAGTTTTGCTGCGTATCAACATCTTGCTGGACGGCAAAGTGGACTTGTGCTTCTCCAAACACACTTACCATCCCCAGGACTATTGCCCTGTGGTGTTGTTCAACACAAGTCGTGTTTACTAATAAATGAGTTTGAATTTATAATAAACTTGATGGTGCCTAACTGATAGGTCTGGAGAAAAAAAAAAAAGGCAGGCAATTATCTGACACTCTCAGCTACGATCCTAAAACAGATGTTTGAGTGTATAAAATTATGTTGTGAGGTTTGAAATCGCAGATACAATTACAACCTTCATCTTTATTGCTGCTCATAAGTGTTAAACGCAACTACATCTACATTTGAAATTCACTTATTACCATCTTTCTTCATCTCTCCCAAGCCAAGATTGACTCGCAGCGTTGTCACACTGGTAATTACTCTCCTCTTCTATCCAGGGGAACGAGCTGAAACATTTGTGGAGCCCATTTAACATCATTCTCCTACAAACAACTTGGTTCTTCCTGTGGTTTTGGGGCAATACCCCAGGGAAAGACATGATGCTTTCAGGCTGCCAGGGCAGGAGAAACCCAGCACCGGGAACCAACAGCCCAGCAACAACAAGAGCCATAAATATGAATAAATAAATGTGGGTCTTTATTTCCTTCCCACTTTTAAAAATATACTTTTTATAGTTTGCATTTTCAAGGTTTTCTTCAGAGCTACAAGAGCTGCTTTACCCCCCCCCCTTGCCCTTAAAAAATATATCATCAGTTCATGTCATCACTCCAGGACCTGGATCTCCAAGAAATTGCTAAAAATACAGCAAATTCTGGGACAAACCACCAGAGCTGATGGCACAGCCCTCAAGCACGTGGTGAAAATATCATGGGCTCCAAGTGCTCCTCCTGAACCGAGGTGGGGCAAAGAAAAATGTTCTTTCTCCAGCCCCAAAAAGCACAGGAATTTGACATAGAAGGAGAAAGCAAGGCAGAGGTGTTTTTTTCTCTCTGACACATTTTACCCTCTAAATAAATGCCAAATAACTGCAAACATCTGCCTGACCCTGCTGGCAGAGCCCTGATGCCGTGGCCTGGACCCCCTGGTGCGGGGACAGCTCGTGCTGCCAGGTCCCCCCACTTCTCCCTTTGAGTGAACAGAAAGCCCTTTTCTCGCAGGAAACATCTGCCAAACGAGCAGCCTTTTGTGCTGGGAGAGGGGATTCATCTCTCTGTTCATATTTCCTTTGGAGGGGCAATTTTTGACTCTTCTTTGAGCACAGACTACATGGCATTAGTGCAATCTAACCAGCAGTTACTGATTCTACCCAATAAAGTCTGGTTGCTGCTCACTTTCCAGGAGAAAATGAGGGAATACATTGGTGGAATGGCACGCTCTGCCCACAGCCTGGGTTGGGTAAATCCTCCCCTCCAGGGGTGAAGCAGGACAGGTCAGACCCAGGGCAAGGCTGGAAGCGCCTCAGGGGTGAGGATGCCACCCTGTTTAAAGTCATTTAACAGCAACAAAGTGGGCTGTGCAAAATAGCTGTTGAAGCCACTAAAAGGAAAAAAACCCAAAACAACAAGAACAAACCAATAACAAAGTTGGAAGACAAGGCCAAAATTAAAATACCTCATTAGGCAGGAAATGAAACTGCTTCTTCTTAATTTGGTTTTACACAACAAATGGCTCGCTGCGGTGGCCGTAAGGACACGACGCTTCCCAGTAACACTTGGACTTGGGGGTGCTGGTGGACGAGAAGGTCAACACGAGCCAGCAATGAGCACTGGCAGCCCAGAGAGACAACCCCAAACTGGGCTGTGTGGCCAGCAGGTCTCGGGAGGTGATTCTGTCCCTCTCTCTGCTCTGGTGAGACCCCACCTGGAGCTCTGTGTCCA
>BJBW01003183.1:58432-76134 GCA_004320125.1 Scolopax mira | reverse complement strand
CCTCTCTCAGGGTCAAACCCTTCCCCCTCCTCCTGGGGCTCCCCTCCCTCATCCTGAGTCCCCTCCCCATCCCTCCTATAGGTTCCATCGCCGTATGGGAAGAGGGGTTTGGGGGCAGAGGGACAGTGAGGTGGAGCCACACATCAGGAGTGCTGCAGGAGGAGGAGGAGGATGGACAAGCTGCTCTGGGGGTGTGGGACAGGTGGGGAGGCTGGTGAGGCACCACAGAGGCAGGAAGCACCGAGGAGGGTGCTGCCTGGGGACACAGAAGTTGGCTCCTTCCTCCCTCCCCTCCTGATGCCTGCCCAGAGGCCATTTCCCCGGCCCAGAGTAACTGTGGTCACCAGGCTGTCTGTCCCCTGGTTCCCCACTGCAGTCCCAGTGTCCCCAGCATCCCACCTGCTGCACAGCCAAGGGGACAAACACCAAACTCAGCCAGACCATGGGTAGCATCTCCTTTGACATGTCCAAGAGGATAGTGCAACTTCTACTGCTGCCACCATGCCCAACTCCTCCTTCCTGGGTTGTTGGACCCGCAGCCACCTCTGAGGGTCCTGGGCCAGCTGGGGCAAAACCCCAAGTGTCACCACTGTCACCCAAGGGCAATGGCAGCAGCTGAGCATGGCAGGAGATGGCTCTGCAGGACGATGCTCTTCCAGCTGCTGCAAGCTGAGACAGAGGGGGGACACCACACCAAACCCTGGGGGGACACCACGCCAAACCCTGGGGGGACACCACTCACTGTGAGGACAAAATGTCACTCAGTGGCTGCTCCTCACCAAGCACCGCTCCGGGAGGGCTCTCCCCGCTCCCATCCTCCGCCGGCTGCTGGGAAAGAGCTGCTGGAAACAATTCATGTATGTAGATTGTTTATTGATTCCAACATATTAATAGATTGGATAATAAACAGTACTTTTAAACATTCTCTTAACCAAAAATATAACAAATATTTACAATCACTCAGTAAAAATACAAAAAGCATACAGAGGCACTGTCTTTCTAAAAGACATAAGTGTAAGAGGTATCAAAAAATAGGAGACAAACATTGCTTGTTACAGAATACTTTACAATCACTGACTTGTGCAGTACAATTGCTATTGGAATATCATTACATCTGTGCAGTTTTGCCAATATGCTCACATATTTAGAATTTAATTAATACCAAGCTAAACTGCATTCCAGGTATATCAAAAATAAAGATAAAACAATTAAAAAGCACAACGTAAGCAAAAGCTGGGTTGGGAATTCAAGGTAGATCACCCTCTATACAAGCGTTCTAAAATATAATGTGTAAAGCTTTTCTAAAGAGAGAGTATCCCTTTTTTCTTCTGTTTTTTCGTGAAGGCAGTGGTAAGTTTAGCCTTAAAAAAAAATACCTAATTCTAATGTTTTTATAAAAACTTAAATGGCAAGTTGGGATTTCCACTGTTGCCTGCAATGAAATGACTTGGGAGGTGATGGAAGAGGTTTTGCACCACCACAGGTGCCACCTGGGCAAGTGACATCGCTGATGGGCTCAGCCCTTGGGGAACGGGGACAACTCACCCCGAGCAACAGGCTCCGAGCTCTCCCGGTGAAGCATCACTCCCCTCTGGAACTCCTTAGGGGATAAAGGCAAAGCAAACGAGCCAGGAAAGGAACACGCTGCCCGTGGTGAGGAAACATCCACCCCTTCCTGCATGTCCACAGTGCAAAAACGTGAATTTAAGTATCTGCAGACATGGCCTTCCCGTTATTTACTATATTTGGGAGATGAAACCAGAACTCAGAGGCTCAGCCATCCCATTTTCCCTTTCCTACACCTGGGGAGGCCGATTAAATTTCACAAAACCGTGCTGCTCTTTGGGGAATTATTTGGAAGTTTATGCTTTATGAAGCATCCTGCAATAGTGGACGGGTAAATCCCAAATACCCGAAACGGATCTTTCACCCGAGCGGAACAAGCAGCAGCAAGTGAGCAACCCGAGGTGTGGCAGTGGAAGAACATGACACGAGGCTTTTTAATTGTTCATGGAAATCAGAGCCCAAGCTGGAGGAAGCCTCTGGAGACACCAAGTTGGGAAGGTGCCATCCAGAAGCCATCGCTCCACTAAAGCGGCGTACAACGGGTACTGACCGCCGCTTGAATTAAGGGAAAAAAGGGATAATGTCTCTTCAAATCTACACCAGACACACTACATTTGGCTATCGGCCCCGATCAATGTGATCGGTTGATTTAAAAACAAATAAAACAAACAAAAATCCCAGCGAGGACCAGCAGAGGCAAAAACCACACTGTGCGGGGCAGGAGAAGCAGGAGGAGCAGCTCGTCTGTCCGTAGTTTACACAGGATTTATTTACACGGGCTGTATTGGATAGTAGGAAAATATGACTAGCAAGACTTTCACTCACTTTAAAAAAAAAACCCAAACCCGAAACTTTCCAGTGCCCTGAAAAGCCCTGCAGAACAGAAGGAGGCTCTTGATGTGCAAACACCACGTCTCAACGGGCGATTTAATCAACTGCTCTTTAGGACACCCCAACCCCACCTCCCCGAGGAGCTTTTCCGTGTCCTCCAAAGCAGCAGGATTGGATTTTTGGGGGAAAAAGGAAGTCACTTCAGTAATGAACCCCCTTATCCCTTCGACTTTTGTTCAAAAGGCTGGAATAAAGCACAGCTCAGCCCCCGGGGTGGGGGAGCCCTGTGCCTGGATTTACCTGGCACGGCACGGATGATGTTCGGACGGAAGGTGAAGCCCGTTGCACGCTCCACGGAGAAGTTCACAAGCAACCACAGCTGTGGGTGGGATCACGATGAGTCGGAGTCACGTCCCACAAAAATATCAATTTAACAGTTCCATCACCAACATTACAGGGGCTGAAACGAATCGCTCTGCCCTGCATCGCTTCGACACTTCATCGTTACTCGTTAAGGCCTGCGCAGCTTCATTATATTCATTAAGGCCCCGAAAAAAGCAAAATGTGTTTATTGTGATAGACCTCAACTCGTTTTTCATGGATTTTATTTTTCTTTTCGACCATTTGCTCCTCCTTTTTGTGCCAATAATTAACACAGCCAACCCATTAGTTGGGAATTAGACACCCCTTCCTCAGCTTTATGTTTTCCCAAACCCAGCCCATTTGGGGACATTCACATGTCCCCACAGGGTGACACCGAGCCTTGTGCCACGGGGATGTGGACATGGGGCTGGCTGACACATGGTCACCAGCAGCTCCAGGGAAAGCACATCAAAGGCTTTGGGTTGTTTTGGGTACTTGTGTCACGCTCAGAAAACGCTGCGTTCGCCTGGCACCCCCCACACACATACGGGAAAAGAAAACAACAAACCTTAAAGCTCTTCACGACTATGGATATAGAAATCAGTTTTGAGGCACTGTAAAAATGACAAACATCTTCTTTCTAGCTTAGGCTGTAAACATCACAACAGAGATTTACAATTAAATGTTTAAATACATATTCACACATTCATGTCCGATTTTAACACCAGGATGGGGCATCGTGTGCGAAAAGAAAGAAGAAGAGAAAGAAGAAGAAGAAGAGAAAGAAGAAGAAGAAGAGAAAGAAGAAGAAGAAGAGAAAGAAGAAGAAGAAGAGAAAGAAGAAGAAGAAGAGAAAGAAGAAAAGAAAGAAACTGCAGGTATTTCCAGTTCTACCCCTCTGCACTCTGGCTGGCTAAGCAAAAATCAAATCAGCACTTTATTTGACATGGTAAAACTAAAGGATCACGAGTTAATACTGTCTGGCTGTAAGTCAGAACTGTCACCGCCACCACCAGGATTTTTATTGAGGATTTAAAATAAAGCATTTGTGTTTTCCAGATGAACACAACGGGGTTTTTTAACCCAGCTTAAAATGCATTATACTTTTGTATAAGGATTATGTCATTTAATATTCAGTTTCACAAATTTTACTGTGAAATTAAGGTGATATAATGTATTTATTTTTTAATGTTTTTTATAGATAACCTTTGCACCTAAATCCTGTGCAACTCTGGTAAAAGGCCAGAAGGTGTGGGATGATCTGAAAACCCACAACACAGGCTTTAGTTCTGCGGGGCAGATCCTGGTTAAAGCTCTTTTGGGAAAGCCCCAAACTCCTCTGGCAGCTCCAGGTTTCAAACCATTCCTGAAGAGGGAGGGAGAGCACCAACTATGGCCTTAGTTGCCTGGCAGCTAAAATATTTCCCCAAAAATCCTTCAAGGGCAGTGGGTTTTGGCCGTGCAGGTGCGGGAGGGGAGCGGCAGAGACAGGGCTCCCTGCCTCACACAGGGCTTTGTGCTCTATTTATATTTCATCTAAAACCACCCTAAAATCTGTGTATTTCTGCACCTGATAATGTCCCATTTCTAGCTTTCTGCGTTTCTACTGAGAGCGCGACAGTTTCCGTGCAGCTAATTTACTATCACATCGACTGAACATTGATATTAGCCAACCAGAGCACTGCCAACACAAATAAAGGAAATTCCCATTTTAAAAAAAAAAAAATTAAATTAATAAATTATTTTCAGATACTTCAGCAATGTCCTTTGCTTTTGCTGACACTTTGATAGATTTTTTTTTTCTTAAAAAGTTCATAAAATAACACTCTTTGACTTATAATGATCATGTAGAAAAGAAGGAGGATGGAAAACTACCCGAGGGTTCTGCAGTATCGTACAGGAGACTGTTTCCACGTTTCAAGTGGTGGTGACAACTGGTCCTCCCAAATGCACGGAGCCTGGTCCATCTCCAGACACTCAGGACGTGGGCGTCCAGGTCAGTCATGCTCCTTGAAAACGGGTTTTCTATCTATTTCACAGGCAGAAATAGCTTCTTTTTTTTTTTTTTTCAGGCGGTGGTGGATTGAAATAAGGTAGAGAGACGTGATCCAACCCGGTCCATCCCGGGCTGGCGAAGGCGTGGGCTGAGGTCAGCAGCAGCAAGGGGTCAGCGATGGCCAACAGCGTCCCGTGGGTCTTCTCCCCACGTCCCTGGGGTGGGGAAGTGCTTTACAGGCAGAGCCCCATGGTTAAACTGCTGATACTTGTTCGTCTTCTGTAAAACAAGAGGAAAAAGAAAAAAAAAAAAAAAGAAAAAAAAAAAGAATGAATGATTCCATCAGTCCCTACCTCGGGCACAGAGGGCACCAAACGGCACCCAGTTACGTGATTACACTGGTTCTGAGAAGATTTCACTACTTCATCATGTCTTAATCATTGACCATGACATAGTTGGTATCACCATTTAGCAAATCCTCAGGTATCTGAGGAATTAGTCATTGTGATAAAGATGAATTGTGAAACAGAGAAGCCCAGATCCTCCAAAACCGATCAGCATGCGGCTCCCAATGTCCCCAGAGCACCCGTTTGGGAGAAAAGCAACTAAATTACTTTCCAACATGCAGCGAGCATCGTATCCCCAGTAAAATTAATCAACACTTTAAAAATAGTAAAATAGGCATTATCTCAAAGTGTATGGTTAAACTCAGTTTAGAAAAATCTGGATTAAAATGTTTGAAGCAATCGCTTCCTTATTTTTAGAACAAAAACATTTCGTATAACAAGTGAATTACTGCTGGGCAACACTATGTGTTACCAGGAGTTTGGATTGCAGCACTAATATATATGTTAAATATTGTTTATGTATTTTAAAGGGCCAAGATTTTGCATCTGAAATCATTTTCATCTGAATCCACGCTCGTTTTAAGCCAGACTGAAGTCAAAGGAAACGACCACAACATTTGAATAAATAAAAACAAATGAGTTCCCCAGCAAAGGGGAGAGAGAGATGACACCAGAGCGTAGGGACCGAGAGCAAATCAGCAGGTAAACAATTCAGGAGAAATTCCCCAAACTTGACGTTAGTTTTAACACACTGTAAGAGCAGTCTTTTTCAGCAAAATCTCCTGCATTTCGGTCAAGTGAAACACACCGTGCTGGGCAGCATCGGCTGCTGCTTCAAACAAGATCATGAGGAATCTGACTGGAAGAGACACTGTCGGACCCAGCTGGGCTGAGAAGTCAGGTCTTATTAAATGAACCTTTCAGAAAAACAGAAATTAATTTCATTCAACATTTTTAACCCCAATCTCCAGAAACCTCTGTTGAGGAGCACATGAGAGTACAAATATGAAATGAGTGAAAAGTTGTACAGCATCCCACCAAAGCCAAATCCAAAGTACTTGGTTTAGGTGACCCCCCCTGATGCCATCACTCAACCCAGAGAGGCTGGAGTTTTTCTACAGGTGACTTATAGCCCGACAGCATCCCTTGAAGTCATCATCACACTGAGAGGAGAGAGATTTTAAAGAAAAATAGATAAATAAATAGCATCTAGATGCTCTTAATTGTCTCAGTTGTGCTTTAGGTGATCTTGTATGTATTTTTTTATGTTTATATATATATTTACTTATATATAATTTGAAGCCCGATGGGTGTCAACATGCTTTTCCTACAGGGAAGGCATTCTTTTTGCTTTTTTGAAGCGTATATACATGCATAAGCATATGCATGTGCGTACAGGCAGACAAACAGGATTGTGTGTTCAGAGATTAAGCCCGTTTTAATCTCCAAGAATGACCAAGAGAGAGCTCGCAGGGACATCGTGGTGAAGGAAAACACGGCACAGACCGGATTCACACAGCAGTTCACTCCACATCTCCCGAGTGAGGTGTTGCACCTACCATCCTCTTCACTATCTGCATCAGTCAAATCTGCTACTCTGGGGCTGGACGGCTGACGACTATGCCACTGAGGCATCTTCGATGAGATACAGGCCACCGCTTCGCTACCGAGAGGAGCTGATGAAAGTCTAGAGAGGTCACTGTGCAGCATCTTTGACCTCTGCACTGCCACACTATAGTCGGGAGGTTTTAGGTGTGGGTGGTGGGGTGATCCTTCCTTTATGTCCGCTAAAGAAATCCCCATATATCCCGGAGGGGTGGGCGGTGGCTCCCTATACCTATCGTCCTTCTTAGGTGAGGTGACACAGTAGACTGGCACAAGAAATAAGCAATGGAAATGTTAAAGAGGAGAGGGGAGGGGAGAAGAAGAAAAAAAAAAAAAGAAAGAAAGAAAAAAAAAAGGGAAACAAAACGTTAAAAAATCATGAAATGTTACAATGGCAAAACAGAAACTGATAACAAAATGCAAATGCAGAAACACCGGTTATAACGACAGCAGCAGGTATTTATGCTTTCATTTCTGTTTTTTTTTTTTTCTACTTGTTTTTAAGAAGTCAGAGTGCCAACAGCACCCGTGAACTCATGAGGCAAGATGCCAATCGAGCAGAAACAGGACTATAACCTCTCCACTCAGCCTGCAATCACAGCGTTCCTTACACCCACCCCTTCTCCCACGGCCCCGCTCCGGGAGAGATGCCGGGGAGCTCTCGGGGATGGAGAGCCAGCTCACCAGCTGGGGAACTGAAATAACAGAAATTAAGACAACTAGCCCAAAGTAACTCTGCCCAGCGAGCCTGCATCCCATAGCAAAAATTGCTGGTTGAATTCAACAACATCCCCTTCATCACCCATCAGTGGCTTAAAGGAAATTCATTATAATAAAATATCACTGTACCAATTACTGTAATACGACATTGAACCACCCAATCAGCTTATGCTATAGGATGAGAAAAACCTCAGCATCACATGAAACTTTTAGGTAAACTGCATATATAAGCCCACATTCATTATTCTGCATTTTCTAACAGTAAACACTGCTTTATGGTGTCTGTACTTTCCTTCCCCCTTCAGTTCAGGTGCCACAGGCCCTCAAAGCAAAGCTTAACTTATTTCAAGTTTTTAAAGTTTCCTCCCCTCCCTCCCACCCGCCCCCAGGTCTGGAGCTCATGTGCATGTTAAATCCGGCTTTTTTCCACAAACACGTTGCAACAGGAGAGTCTGACAGGTGGGGTAATTTTTAAAATCTATTACTTGAGTGAATTTGCATTCCTCTTGTGGATACATTTTAAGCATATTCATTATGGTTCCATTTATTTCAGCAGCTGTAATATTTTCTTATCTTATATGAACATTGAAGGGTGAAAATAAAGTATTTCTTATTGTGTTGGGGATTTGGGAGATTCTGGGTGTTGGTACCAGGAACCAGGTACCAGAGCTGATGGCCCCAGTTCCTGCTTGGGCTTATATGAAAATAAAGAAAACTAAATTCATGGTTTCAATGCCTGGGTTTTAGCAGATACAGGTGGGAACAGGCAGGGATTGACACTGATTTCTAGGAATCCCCCTTCCCAAGCAGCTGATTATTCCAATGGTCACTCTGTAAAGAAAACAGGGTGAAATTCCACATGGTGGTTACTAAAAGGCAGCAATATAAATGTTGATGTCTGCTCTAGGCATTACTATGGAAAGGCTTTTCCCCGTGGATGGACAGCAATGGCACATCACCATCCACACCTCCTCTGCTGGTAAAGCAAAGGCTGCAGCAAGAAACATTCAATAAAGAAGCACGTGAGGTCATGAAGTCATTGCCTTTACTGATTCTGCCATTTGTACGTGGGCAGTGACTTTCCAGCTCCTTTTCAAAGGTTTTGGGCAAGAAAGCTTGTGCCAATCCTTTT
Source organism: Scolopax mira (assembly GCA_004320125.1). Classification (NCBI taxonomy): domain Eukaryota; kingdom Metazoa; phylum Chordata; class Aves; order Charadriiformes; family Scolopacidae; genus Scolopax; species Scolopax mira. The sequence goes on along the minus strand of BJBW01003183.1, from coordinate 67,574 downwards.
GGAGGACTATTCAGTGCCAGGTCATTAAGCAAACGAACTGAAGATTCTTGTTTTGTCTACAATACTTGAACTCGTTGCAGTCATCACAGACTCTGGCAACAAGCTGTTTGCAGAGAATCAGCAAATGGTGAAATAAAGTGAAAATATCTTTGGCCTGTTGTGTGATGGTGAACAGCAAAGCAATTTGCATTTGCAAACCAGAAATTATATCCACCTGTGTCAGATCTTTGCTTAAGCAGACAGATGCATGCTCGATGGAAGCACATTGCAGAGTGTTTCTTACCAGCTGTGACTGCACAGAGGCAAACTCTATGGTATGGTATGGAAAAAGAATTAAAAAGAAGAAAATGACCCGTGAGCAAAGACAGCACGTACTGAACAGCCAACACACCATCTCCTAAAGCAGCTCAGAGGCTCGTGAGGAGCTCTGAGAGGCCACAAGGGCAAAGCACATGCAGAGGAGAGGACAGTGAGCAGTTTTCTGTAAGGCTCCACCATGCTGGAGGCTTCTACAAAGCCAGGGAGGAGGAACACAAGCCAAGACCTCCACCCCACTTGCCATGTTTATTCAGGCAATTAACTTTGATATCAGAAACGCCTCCAGCACTCCAGTCAGCAATTAAATTGCATTTTAGCTGCACCCTTGAATTACAACCTAGAAAGCTTTGCACTCCCTGTTTTATCTTGATCCTAAAGTTCCTTTAGTTTTGGCTGCTGAACTCACTAGGACAGGGGCAGAACATCTCCCTCGGTAGAACTATGCAGCTTTGAAAAGACATTTTATAAGTTTCTCTCCTTTCATATGCAGCCAAACTGCAGTTGTATAACCAAATAAATGGCAGTTTAACACAGCAAAGACAGGAAGGGAATCTGCTTTGCCCCAAAGCTTCTGGAGACCAAAGCCCTGTGGGAGAAAGATGCCCCAGCTCAGAGATGAGAGCTCTGTACCCCCTGGTCATGCTCTTCCCTCTCAGGTTCATGGAAAGTCTGTATTAAGTGGACTTCAGGAAGCTCATTGCTCCTTGCCAGGGGAAATGTCTACAACAATGAGCGTTTCCAAAATCCATAAAAATTAAAGGCAAAGAGGAACTGCCTGATGTCTTCTTGAAGACAGTTCTCCTGCAGTCCCATGCAGGGACTGGTTTACCATTTCAAGTTTCCCTGATGCAAAAGAAGGTGGCTTGAGAACACACTGTCTGTGGAGTGTTCTGATGAAAACCACGTGTAAAGCTGAATTTAACATGCCATCCAGCCCCCAGACCTGCTGATGTCACTTCTTAACAACTTAATATCAAAATGAAAACCAGCTGTAGACGCTCCCATAAGCTGCTGGCTCGACTTACCTATCAGGCCTTTTTCTGTGCTCGAAGTGACAGTTTTGTAAGTTGTATCAGCGCCTGGTTTAGAGTCCAAAACCTCTGCCTGTTCTGCTGCAGAGTTCTCCAGCCCCCTCCGTTTAATTGTCCCATAGTTTGTTTCGTAGGTGTCTGAGAGGGAGCTGGAGGAGGCCCAGCTCTGCCGAGACTGATCCAGCTCCACGCTGGCTTTCGACTGCCTGTTGGTTTTGGAAAAGGCATCGGAATACAGATACGGCTCCTCAGAGTAACAGTTTGTGGGATCCACTTCAGCTATAGGTCCGTCCAGCTGGGTGTGACGGTAAGAATTGAGGAGATCCCAGCTCTTCTGGTTCGGGATGTTCTGGAAGTTGTCATGAGAGCTACTCGAGCATGAAGTCCAGCTCCCCCGGCCACTGTCTGCTGCCTCCACCGTGATGTGTTCATGGGAGATCTCCTCGCTGCTCATGGAGGACGTGAAAGCCATCCCTCGGATGAGAGCAGGCCTAGTGATTGACCAGCTACACGGGAAAACAACAGAAAGCAGGGGGAAAAAAAACACCTTATAAGCTTTTAAAATAAAAGTGACATAGTCACTGGTTATAGGGCACCTCATCTCTGGCTTTAGAACAGGTGCACAGCAAAGTCAAGGCACCGACAAGAGACACCGTTATTCCCGACTCACTTCTGCACACGGCAGCTGGGCAAATATTCCCAAGGGAATAACGAGTCTGCAACAGGGATTTCCAGGTTTCTCCATAAAAATCTGATCCAGAGAAGCCTTCGTCTCCCAACCACAGCAAGACAGTGCCTGACAGAAACCAATTACCTCTTAGTTTCAGGCTACCTCCATTTTCTTGGCATTTATAAACCAAAATCAATATTTAGAATAAAAGCCAACCCCTTCAGTGGCAGCGACAAAGTTGTTCAGACAGAGCGGAGGTAGTTGTATTTCAAGAACATTTGGAAATATTGGGCATAAATACCATTTGTGGAAACAATTTGGAGTGACAGATTCTGAAACCCAAACACAAATTTTCTTGTTTAAAGAAACATCCGCTAAAAGCTCTAATCGCTGTCAATATATAATTAAGGGGAAAACAAAAATAAAGCCAGGTTTGCATGAGTTTAGAATACATGAAGTTACAACTGCTAATTATTCAAGTCTCTTAACTATTCCTGGTTATGTTAACAAATGCAGGGACAGGACAACATGAAAATTCAACACTACTCGCAGCAGTTTACTGACAGGTGGTAAAATCAAGGAACATTTCTTAGATATATGCAAACAACTTCTTTTTCCTTGCTTTTCTAAGTTCTAACATAAAAACTGCTTTCTTCCCTCCAAAACCCACTGAAACTAAGGCATAAAGGAAAACCCATAAACTGTGAACAAATCTGCAAGCCACTGTCTTTCGGCCACCACTGAAGGTGGCTTTTCACAGCCAGCACCAAAGGCACCTGCTGTAACCTGCTCCAGCTGGAGGGGACACTTCTCTCAGTACCCTGAGGCTGAATAAACACATTCTCTGCATGTCTTTTGTCTTCTCTAAAAGGGAATTATTTTGGTTTACGAAGCACACCTTTAAATTTCCACTTTAGCCCAATAAAATAAACCGAATCACTAACTTCTTAAGCCCTGCATCGCTTTAGCAAGGCATACACTGAAAAGATTTTTGTACTGGGGACAAAACACAACAGAATTAAAATCAATTATACAGAAATAATGTTTATCTCCACGAAGAGTTCAATCATTTAAAAAAATTACATTGCTTTAGAGAGGAGCTGCAAAGATTATAAATGTAAGGAGCCTCTCTCACTGACTCGAATCCACAACATCCGTGGACAGAAGGTGTCATCCCATGAAGATTCCCACATACTAAGTTTTATGGATCAAGACTTAAGATCTAGTAAGACAAACCCAAAACCTTCCAGTTCAAAGTGTCACCTGAGGAAAAGTTCTGATTGTGCTAAAGGAACAAGACCTCTCATGTGGACACTCTCAGGAAGGCAGTGGCAGAAAGCTTCCAGTCTGCCAAAGCAACAGAAGTTAATAATAAAAATCTTTAAAAAAATCATATTAGAGTACGTCAAGTGACTTCTGACTCGGGAAGAACTGATAATATCCTATTTTTGTTCTGCCACCTCTCACTACTGCACTAATTAGTTAAGTATCATCCCAGCCTTTGACACATTTGCATTCTCCTCCAAGAGATGTCCATCCACACCCCACTGATGGAAACGAGCTGTTGTCTACCCAAGTTTCTTGGGAAAACCAGCTCTTCCCAACAGAGCAACCAGAACTCCAGCTTCCAGCAAGAGCTTAATGACCACAGAAGTGTGTGTAATTGCACCCTGACCAAAGCTTCCTTACTCCTTCGGGCACCAGGACATCAGCCCCAACCAACACCAGTTGCATCTTACCCTGGGCAGGGCTGCCCGTAATCAGCCAGTGGCTGAGGATGCTCTTTCCTCTCTGCGCCCCCCGAATCCACCACAATGAGAGACTGGGACAAACTCCTCTCGTCCTGCAGCGCTGCCGACATCGAGTCCACCGAGCAGTTGCTCACGATGCTGGAGCGGGATGAAATCTCACTGTGGCTGGAGTCTGAGAAGTTGTCTGATTTGGTGGAAGGAATGAGGGCGTACCCTAAAGGAGAGGAGAAAAGAAGAGAACGTCTCGGTCAAAGAGCAATTCAAGTTTAGCAAGCATGACAATTTCAGCAAGAATATTTAGAAGATAAATTAATCCAACCCTGTTTGCATACAATCGGTCCACTGTATTTTTAGGGCACTAAAGCTTTTAGCATCTAAGAGCACCTAGCACTGCAATTCATTAATTCAAGTCTGGTGTCACCAATAACTACCTGTAGCTCCACCACTCTCCAGACCAGAAGGTTAAACCTACATAAGCAGGACCAACAGTTGCAGCGTGACCAGCAGGGTGGATAGATCAGGTCTCTCCAACTCTGCAAGAGCAGAGTCCTCTAGTCTAAATGCAGCTCATTTCCCTCTATCCCTCTGCCCTACTGTCGTGTGAGACTCAGAAGAGATTCCTGGCAGCGGGTGAGGAGATGCTGACTAAGGTAAAAGCCAGCTATTAGCACCCAGAGATTAGCCATATGGTCCTTTTCAGGTTTATTACTTGTTTCCAAAAACTAACAAAGAAGGAAGGAAAAGCAGGAAAGAACTTTGGCAGGAGCTGGGCCAGACACCAGCGCTGCTGAAGACCTCACCAGTTTCAGAGCAAAATATGTGGGTTTTTTCTGCTTTGCTTACCCTTACCCTCAAGTAACTTCTTTCAAACACAGCTAATGAATATAACCCTATATATCCAACACCTCCTCTTCCTAGTACCTGGAGTGAACATAAAAGAGACTATGATATTGAGGACTTCCATGGGCTCTGGCTACATATCTCCTGTAGACACTTCTGCTGGTGCAGCTAAAGGGATTCCAGATGCAATACCTGCCCCCACACTGCAAAAGAAAAAGCTCTTAGTATGGACAATTTGACTAAATCATTTATTTTGATGATCTTAAGGAATCAGGGAAAGAATTCAAATGAACCGAACTCAGCAAAGTGCATCTGAGCTGGTCTGAGGGAAATCACACTCAGGTTCTTCAGGACCTGAGAGAAGAGACCAGCACCTTCCTCTCCCTCTCGTGAGGAACTGCAGATAGCCATGAAGGCATCCAGTCTCCTCTGCTCTGAGCTGAGTAGACCAAGTGACCTTGGCTGCTCCTCCTGAGTCATGCCCTCTAGTCCTCTCACCATCTTTGGTGCCCTTGTTTGGACACATCCCAGTATTTTTATATCCTTCTTCAATCATAGAGCCCCAAACTGCACCCAGCACCCAAGGTGAGGCCGCACTGATGCTGAATATAGTGGGACAATCTCTTCTTTGGATCAGGTCACTGCACTTTCAGAATGCCTCTGTAAAGGCTCTCAACCCTGAAAGGAATCAGCAGCTGCTCCTAATTGAGCATCGATGGCAAACTTACATGTGTGCACTCAACTGCCTGTGTCCAGGCCATCAATAAAAATACTGAAGAGCACCTAAAATCAAGTCCTGGGGAAGACTGCTAGTGACTGGTCACCAGCCAGATGGTGCCCCATACACTACAGCTCCTTGGGACCAACCCTTCCAGCCAAGTGTTCACCCACAGTATTGTGTACCTGCTGGACATTCTGTCCTTCAAAAGGTTTGCTGAAATCCCAAACACCCACATCTGCCTTCCCTTTACCTTTGAGGTGTATAATCTTGTCTTAAAAGGCTATTATTATGTAAGGCATGAACCCGCGTTGGTTCTGACTCATGACCACACTGTCTTTCAAGCATCTTTCAGCAATTCTCACAATGTTCTCCATCGTTTTACCTGAAACTGAGGTGAGACTGACAGGCTTATCATTACCAGGATCATCTTTTCTTGCCTTCCTCGAAAGCTGAAAAAACACTTGCTAGCTTCCAATTGACTGGGACCTCCTTCAGAGTCCCAAGACCATTGATAAATAACCGAGAGGGGTCTAGCAATAACATGGGCTGATCCTGTCAGCACCCTGGGGTGAGTCCCAGCAGGTCCCAAAGAATTATGTGCCTTCAGCAGCCGTAGCAGCAAATTGAAGATGTTCAGATTTCAAGCTCCCTGGACTATACATTTCTTTAAGATAAGTCCATGCACCATCTCATGGGCAGACCAGAGTTCCTTCTCTTGTGCTGTCAGGCAACAAAATCAGGAGTGTCTGTTAAATCGGTTTGGTGGGGTTTTTTTTTAATTAAAAAAAAGCAAACAACCCAAACCATTTTGCCTCCATTAGCTCTCTGACCCACAGCTGTGGTTTGTTCCCCTTTATTGAAGGCAAAAGGCCTTGGATTAATGCCTGTGGTGTTGGTTTGATTTTCTTTAATTTATATTTTTTCCTTGAAGTTCCCAGTGGGTTCCTCTATAACAAATCCACTGCGTGTCAGGAACCACATCCCTGCCCTCACCAGGAGAAAACAGTCTATGGTACGTCTTACATTCTGTGCATAAAATTACAAAACTAGAACCTTTATTTGAAAATACTAAATCAACTTTCTTCATGTATAGGTAAATGAAATCTGTAAATTAATCAAAACGTGGTCTTTTTTGCAGGAGACCATATTAATACACTGTTGACACAGTCCTCAGATAAGCATTTTTCTTCCCCAAATTCCTGCCAATCATTCAATTTCTCTCTTTATTCCTACCCACATGTGTCTTTGAGCTGGACTGCCATATATTTGCATCAATTAGGTGAAAACATGAGATGCCCATGCAGTGTGGAAGCCATGTCAGTGACACACACAACATAATACAAAAGATTGATGCCAATAAATCTGTAAAAAACACAGAGGTCATATAACGTGGCACCTGAAGTCACTGGAACACATGCCACTGAGCACAGAGCTCATCATTTGAGAGCTTTCGCAGCTTCAGCTTGATTATTACTGTGAGATTAAGAGCAAGTATGAGCATTAAATCTCAATATTGTAGGCCAGCATTTTTAAGATTAAACTTCAGTTTCCTTCCCTTTGATTTTACCTCATATTCTTTACTTTGTCTAATGGCCTCCTTATTAACACAACTCTACTGCAGTAAGAAATGTTCTCACAGCACGTCTTAATTTTAACATACTTTTCTTCAGGAACTTTCTGTTCAGAACAAAAGGGCTCCTCTTCCTTAAAGAGATGAACACTCTCTGAGAGATGAGTCAATAACAGCACATGAATATAAACAGACTAAATGCAGTTTGTGACCAATGCAAACATACACCAACTCTGGAAGTGAGTATTGGATTCACATCTTCTGAGGGACTATCTGGAGTCTAACTGTTTCATTGGCACCTCTGAAACACTAAGCACTGTACCTGCTCCTCGAGTTTCTAAACTTCACATTATTGTCTTCACTGCACTGTAAGGGTGATTAGCTATAAATAACTGACACAAAAATCTGGAAGGAAAGCACATCAAACAGCTTAAACGTGTACAAGAATAATGCTAAAATAACTTATATAAATCAGTATATCTGACACAAAGTGGACACCACAGTCTTTCTTCTAAAAAATACATCATAGAGTCTTCCTTCTCCTTCTAGACTTGACGCACAGGCAGTAAGATGTCCACAGACTGCTGTTGCTATAGATACTTGTTGTACTCAGAGCATCACTGTCTTTCTCCTGTTGGTTCTCACTCCCTTTCGAGGCCTCAACGTGCTCTGCTTTCCTTTTTGCAGTAAAAGCTGTTCTTTCCCTGGAGAAGCTTCTTTCCCTAAGTCTTCTAAGCGGGGATCCCTTGGTTTTCCTGCGCTCACGCTCAGCTTCTGCCTTTTCACTCTCATGCTCTCTTTCTCCCTTCTCACTCAGGTCAGAACTGTCTCTGGCTTTGACAATCATCCAAATTCTCTTTTGCAAATAAGCCCCACCTATTCCATAGCTGCGTTGTCCGCTGTTCTTGTTGCTGGTTTCACTGGCGAGGGATGAGGAAGAGCCAGAGAGATTCATCTGGCTGCAGTTGTCTGCCCTTTGGATGTTCCCAACTGCAACGAGGAGCACACAGATCACGGTAAGTGATGAGACAAGAGACAGCACAAACAACGTCCTTATTTTAAAACGTTTTTTCTTCAGTCCTATTTGCATATCACTTGGGTACAGCTCAAAAGAAAATGACATCTAAGATGAAGTGGAACGTGTTCGTGCCTAAAATGATGCCTTTCTGCTGCCTGTGAAGCACCTAATTTTAGTTCAACGAGCTGTTGGCACTACACGTACAACAGGGTACGGAGCGCCTCAATCAAATGAGATCAGTGCTAAAAATACGCCGAAAGCAAGTTGAATTAATGAAATCACCCCAAAGAAACAAAACATTATTTTCAAAGAACCAGATGAAAGTTAACAAAAATAACTTCTTTATAAGCGATGCTCCAAAAAATCTGAGTGGAGCTAAGTTTGGCAACCCAAGTAATTAAGCTTCTTGTACATATGCCGTGTTGAAGTAACACAGGTGGCATTCTCCTAAAGGAAAGGGTATCTCGTGAAGGCAGCAGTGGGGGGACCAGCACGATCTCCCACTGGGAAGGGTGAGAGGATGCAGGAAGTCACCATGCCATGCCATTGCCATGCCATCCCGGTGGCTTCAGGCTGTTGGTGGGGCAGAAGCAGCAGAGAAGGGAGGGAGAAAGGCCTTACACCGTCCGACAGGGACCACACTGGCTGCCTACAAAGTGGTGTTTAGAGATTTCAACTGAATTCCCATCCAAGGAGGACTAATGCTGAAGGGATGCAGGTCTTTTAAGATGAAGACATCAAAAATAAAGGGATCATGATAGACAGGGGTGCATACAAAGCCCTGTGCACAAGAATAAAAATTATGAGTAGTGACTTGAGGACTTAGATGGATGCACTAATTTGCAGTTATCAAACCATCCCTTGTGGAGAACTAAGAGTTATCACCAGCTCCATCTAATCACCTGGAATTCCAGCTACCTTAGGGACAAATATAAGATGTCCCAACAGCCACCGTTTTTGTGCAACACTGTTGCCTTCAAGAAACCCCCAGGGTTGTGAATCCCATTAGCTATGGGCCCATTAGAATGTAAATGGGGGGCATTAGCGCTTAATATTCATCAGGAATTTTGTCTGAAGCACTTAAGCAGTTTTTAAGAAAACAACTGTTTGTCTTTTTAAACAGTAAATTCCTTTTAAGGCCAAAACATATACATGCATTGAAAAACTATGTCTACATAAAACTAAAAGAGGGGAGATGGAGATGAGATCTGGGGAAGGAATTC
>BJBW01003183.1:26470-58386 GCA_004320125.1 Scolopax mira | reverse complement strand
CCTGGTCTGGTGGGAGGTGTCCCTGCCCAGGGCAGGGTTTGGAACTGGATGAGTTTTAAGGTCCCTTCCAACTGAAACCATTCCATGATTCTATTCTTGAGGTGAATATTCCAAACTACTACTTCTCTTACATGTCATTACCAAGAAACATTCCTGCCACCTCCCACCCTGGTTTTAGTACAACAGAGGCACGAGGTTCCCGAGACAGATGCTGACCACAGACCCTGGGAGCATTCCCCCAGGACACCTACCTTTGCGTGGAGAGCCCTGAGGAGAAGCAGGTGGGCTGGAGTGGAAAGAAGATGCCATGGACATGGTGTCATCTGTTTGTTTCTTACTACTTACTTCCTCGGATAAGCTCAATGACTTCTGTGGGGAGCCTGTACCTACGGATACAACAGAATCATTTACTCCATGTTATTCTGTTTAAACTACAAATAAGCACCACAGTGAACAATCCCTGGGGTCAGCAAAGGGAGGAGCAGATGCTCAGATGAATTCTGCATGTGGAAACAGTCCCCTTTTCAAACTTAGAGAAGATCAGCTGTGACCACTGCTGAAGGGTTGAAACACCCAGGTCACAATCAGAACCATTGCAAGAGGTAACACTAGTTGTGGTTTTGGCAAAAACTATGTGATATATAAAGCCTGGAGGAAACCCTTGCCCTAACACTGTTCGGACAATGTTAAAAACAATTTGTGTCATTACCAACAAGTCAGTTCAAGATCACAATCAGAACTCAGATCAGCACTCAAGGGCACTACACACACAAGTTCAACAAAACCAGTTTACCACTGGACTTCGCAAACTCATGATTTGGTACCTCTTGTTCACTGTTAGACCACCCTGCAGAGGACACAGCACTGAGGAGTTAAGTTCTCCAAAGGTAGTTAGATCAACACTGAACACTTAACACATGGGAATGAAGAAACACCTCTCAGCAAAGCTTCTGGAACAGATCACGTTGGCTTTTAAGAGGAGACTTGAAATAAATACTAACTGGAAACATCATTTTTTATGCTGCAATCTGCTGTTTTCTGAAGCTATTTTAATGGATATTGATGCTCAATGTGTCATAGCATCATTTCATATCATTTACTGACTGCAACTAACTTTAATAACCCACAATTGTACCTTTCAAACGACACAGTAGTAATGCAAATAGGTCAAAAGCATTTTAAAACATAATAGTGCTTTGCAACGAGCAAATTCAGAGGCAGAAAAAAGCCTGATGCTCAGTAGGAGCAACTAATAACATATGTTGCTCCATTTGACAATAATGTTGTTATAATGGCTCCAGAGGTTAAAATATTAAATGTCTGCGATCTGTTTCAATGATTTCATCTAAATATTTTCTACTTTATTTTGTCATGAAAAGAAAGAAGCAATGTTGTTCTGCTCTGTTTGTGCAAGATCCCTCTAAAATGCAGAAATACACACTAAAAGATTTAACACGGTTCATCTGACCTGTTCGAGAGAGAGATATTAAGATCTTTAGTTAAGGGAAAATATCAAGTTAAGGGGAGATACTATGTTCCTTAGTTCAAGGGGAACAAAAAAAGTGACAAATAATGGCATATTTGGATACGGCACCTTCCCATTAACTGTTTTAAGAAAAGTTATTAAAGATTGTGCAAATGACTAAGGAAGTGGCACACCTCCTTAAAAGACAGCAATTCACTTCAGCTATTTTAAAGTAAAGGAAGTAAAGGAAGCATGACAGTATCTCAAATAATCCCAGCTACAAAAAACTCCTCCCTTTTATTTATTTAATCTATAGAATCCGGTGGTGGTGAATGGAGGATACTCACTGAAGGTGACATGATCCTTTGTCAAGCCCTTTTTCCTACTGGGGTATAAATTCACAGTTGGAACCTGAAGAACTTGGCTCATCCTGTTCTGTTGATGCTGATGGGCTTTAGCGGTTTGGCCAATGGACCTCATGGGGACTGGAGACATTTCAGAGGATTTCCCTCCTCTTCTCTCGCTTAAATTCTTTGTCACTGTTATGGAAAAATTACATATAAATACCTTGAGCTTTGAAATGCAGGATTATTACAGTCATTCCCACTACAACCATCCAGACAAAGCAGCCACGGTGTGAAGCAGGTAAAATACATTTGAAACCATTTCTATTCCAAACACACCTATTTTGTTACACTGAAGAGGTTTATTAGATGAAATAGCCTTTAAAAAAAAATCCAAACTCTATAAATCCTGGAAAAGGGGCTTCATCAAAGGGAAAAAAAAAAGTGATTTATTTTTACCACAATTAAAGTCTGTATTTTAGATGTTTATATATAAGGTACAAAACCACAACAGCATCTCCTGGAAAATGACGTAATGGCACCGACAGGGAGTTGTTTTGTGATGGGCATCAAAACTTTCACTAGGTGGCACAATTGATTTACAACACAGGGCCCAGATTCAGTTTCAACTTTAATCACACAGCGATTAATAAACTCTGAAGTTAAGGCCACCTTGACTTCTCCTAAAATTCCCTTGGAAAAGTCTGAATTGTGGTACTATTGCTCCTCGTTCCTTCTGTGAGCAAGGCCAGGAGCATCTTACCACCGAGGTAAGAGACTGTATATTCAATGAGTATTTTCTTAACCAGATCAATTACCTATGTTTTGGGTTTTTTTTTTTTCCCCAGTCTTTAAAAAATAGGTACTATAATATTTATGTGTATATCCACTTAACCTTCACTTTCCTTTTTTGATGTTAAAGAAAAAAAGGACTTGAGTTGCTTAACTCCATGGAGTAAAACAGTCAAGATATATTCCTTATTTTTACTTCCAAGTATCCACAGCTAGCACTGTGCAAACAAGATTTTCAATGATTTATTTAAAACAATTGAAAAAACAACCTCATAGCATTTATGTTTGTCTCCTGGGCACAGAATGGCCACCTGTTGTGTTTGCATATAGATCTTCTCTCCAGATTTCATCCTGACACGCTTTAATTTATTGTTTCAGCAGGGGAGGAAAGCACAAAACCCCTGATGGTGTTACCCCTGAGTAGAAGCATTTTGGGCTATTTCCTACCTGGCTGAGCACAGCACGAGCAGGACACCTCGCCCAATGATGAGGGATGCCCTGCATTTTTCTGTTCAGAGCTACCTGAGATTTCTGACACCCTCAAGTATGGGGTCAGCATGAATATTTTTAAAAATGAAGTCAAATATGGTCATTTCCAGGATTGCTCTATCAGTGTTATTTAAAAGGAAATGTTAATAAAATTTGCATAGGAAGGCACCTTAGGAAATAACAAGGATTTGCATTCTTAATATTGAATAATGGCATTTTGAAGATAAAATTTTAAGCTCTTTCCATCTCCTAGACACACTTTTAACTCCTCAGAGACAAAAATGGTATTTGAGGACAAAAAAACATCTCAAAACACTGCATTTGGATAACAGATAAGCATGAAATACTATCTTGATTAGCCCAGTTGCTACTCTTCCAGTTTGAAGCAAATCTACCTTTCAAGCAAGTGAAAATTTCTAAGGATCACAATAAAATATAATTACTGTTTCTCATTCTTAAGTAAGAATTCACTGAAGTGTGTAAGACAGCAGGTCAGATACCAGGTTGTTTAGTCAGACAGTTGCACAGGAGTTGAAATTATGAGAACTGTCCTGCTGTAGCCCTCAATTTTTGACTGTCAAACCATGTCAATCCCATAAGTCAATATTGACCTGACTTCTCCTTCTCAACAATCTTCGTTTATTCGAAGCTGTAATCCATTGCAGTTTCTACATTGATTTTGTCTCTTTTCATTTTCTGGCTGTTCATGTGGTAAGCGTTACTTTTATCCTTCCTAATTCTGCACAAGGACAGCAGGACGAGAACGCAGCTAATGTGCTATTGAATTTCCTTCCAGACTGATGAAAAGACACACAGTTTAAGAGCTATAGGTCAAAAAAGAAAACATCACTGACGTTTTTCTGAGCTCAACCAAGATCAGAAGATAAATGCTGGCTTGTTGAAATCATCAGTATGTGAACCGACAAACAAGGGAGGGTACTGGGCACTGGGGAGGCCCCGCCTTGAGTACTGGGACCACCACAAAAAAGACACTGAAGGGCTGGAGCAGGTCCAGAGAAGGGGAACAGAGCTGGGGAGGGGTCTGGAGCACAAGTCTCATGAGGAGAGGCTGAGGGAGCTGGTGGGGGGTTAAGCCTGGAGAAAAAGAGGCTGAGGGGAGACCTTCTGGCTCTCTCCAACTCCCTGAAAGGAGGGTGTAGCCAGGGGGGGTCGGTCTCTTCTCCCAAGTCACAGGCAATGGGACAAGAGGAGATTGCCTCAAGTAGAGCCAGGGGAGGCTCAGATTGGATATTAGAAAAAATTTTGACACAGAAATGGTTATTAAGTCTTGGAATGGGCTGCCCAGGGAAAGGGTTGGTAGGTATTTAAATCCCTGGAGGTATTTAAAAGATGGGTTGATATGGTGCTTAGTGACATGGCTTAGTGATGGTTTTTATCAGAGTTAGGTTGTTGGTTGGACTAGATCATCTTAAAGGTCCCTTCCAACCTAGGCAATTCTAGGATTCTATCTTAAATGAGTACTTCTAGGGAAGGAATAACATTTTTATAAATGTTAGTTTAAAAAAATCTAGTTCGCTGTACTCACAGGTGCTGTACGCAGGCTCACACTGAAGCGACAATATTTGGATCTTCTCTTCGTCCGTCTCTACGTTCAGGTTGGACAAGTACTGCTTCACCTTCCTGGCCATCTGGGCATCCTCGTAGAGCTTCTTGGCATTCAGGAGCGAGCTGCGACGGGCACGTTTTTTGTGAGCACCTCCCTGCACATCCAGCATGTTCGAGTTTGTGCTGCCCTGGCTCAGAGACCTAGAAAAGAGAAGAACAAAGCAGTAAATGTTTAGTTCTCAACAGCAACGAGGAGCTACAGCAGCACACGGCAAAGCAGATTAATACCAATAATCTTCAGTTAGGGCTAGGGCATGCTGATGCAAATGAGTTAAAAGAGATGAACAGCATTAAAACAACATTTGTCTTAAAATATTCCTGTAAAATTGCTAGCAGCGATTTCAGCCTAGAAAAGGACTGCGTATGGCAAGTGTGGAAATAGCAAGAATGAGGCGCAACGCTGCGAAAAGTACCCATTTCATCTCGTCCTGCAAACAAACCCCAGGCTGTTTCAGCTCCCCAGTGCCAGAGTGGGGCAAACCTGGTAACTTTGTTCCTTTAAGGCACTTGGTACCCACTGTTTGCATCAGGCTGACGACAGAAACTTCAGCAATTCATCTGAGTACAGAAATGAGTGACTATTCCAGTCCTCTTTAAAACTGAGCTTCCCACAATGTTTAAATAAGGGGAGAAATTAAATATGTAAAGCACATTGTATTACACTCCAATTAAGTAGAAACATTCCCAGAAGAGCAGCTCATTGCAAAAAAAATAAATGTATCCCCCCCCAGAGGTGAGGAAGTCAGTGACCATACCCAAGTGCCCAGAGCTATATCTAGGAAAGATCATGCTCCTCACTGCTCCTAATTTTGAGCTGCCTCTTCTATCAGCAACTGATGAAAAATAAATAATCCCCAAATGGTTCACATACATCAGTTCCTCTCCCTGACAGTCACTTCTGTCCATACTCAATCAGCGACCAAGCAACTCATCTTGGGATACTTTAAATACACTAATCACTTATTTCAACTCTCAGAAGTCCGATGGCCACACCAGTCCTAACCCATTTTTTAATAAATGGACATTTTTTAATAAATGTCTTATACATAAATTCTAATGGAGAGAGTCAATAAACCTGTTCAAAGTTATTTCTTTGTGGGGTTCCTAAAACATTCAGAGGAATAACTTTATTTTAAAAGGCTAAATTATTTGTAAAGATGATTATCAAGATCTTGGGTGTGTTTACAGAATCCCAATAAACAACCTCCAGTACAGAAGAGCCGTAATGGCCAAGAGAGTCAGAATGAAACGTAGCATTTGAGGAAGTCTACAGAATTGAACACACTGAGCTTAAAAAATAAGAAATGGTGGGAAACAGCTGATGGCAACATTTTCAAAGATGTCAAATAAATCAATTTAAGCTGTCAGAGATGTATAGCTTAATTAAATAAAAAAGTAATGCCATTATGGGCAAAGAGCAGCACAAGGCATGAGGGACTGTTCACACCTATTCTAACCCAGGGGCGCTCCTGTCTCCTATGGGTAAGACCAAAGCCAATATCTATTATGCAATGAAACAGGAAACCATGTGATGTTTGTTTCTAATGATAAAACTATTGTATTGTTCATACACACACTGTTTTAAAACTGGATTTGACTTTTTAAGGCAATTTAATTCAATTTCCTTTAAAAAATATTCACTTGTGCTCACAGCAATCCCAAGGGCTGGCAATTTTGGTGGCCCCAGCTGAGTCCTAGGTGTTCCCCTCCATGAGCTGCCCTGTGTGGGACTGATCACTGACCCCAACTGCTGCCAGCTGAGCTCTCCTGCCCCAAGGGGGCATTGGGGATTCCAATCTGTCCTCCCCAGTCTGTCCAGCACATGTCCTGAGCCACTCCCATCCCTGCTGGGGATGCAGAAGGGCCTGGAGACTCTTTGGTGACAAACCCCATGGCCATCCCAGGCTCTCCCTTGACTTGCAGAGCAACTGACGGGAGGGCAGAGCACCCAGAGCATAGAATCATGGAATTGCATTGGTTGGATGTGACCTTTCAGATCATCGAGTCCAGCCATCAACCCAACACTGACAAACCCATCCTGCCTCCATCCTCTTTGTAAAGTGTTGACATGATGCTGTACAACTGGCTCTAAACCAGGTGCCCACAGCAGGAAAAGAAGTGGAGTTTATGGGCAAAAAAACCACATAAAGCCACATAAAATACGGCCACAATGTTATCTTAAAATCACTGCTGTACATGATGGTCAGGAATTTCAGCAGCCAATCTTAGCACCCTCCTTACAGTCATTTCAGTATTCAGTCCTTGCACGAGGCTTCCCAGTGAACTCAGTGAGGGTTCTGGTGTACGAAGTGTGACATACATTTTAAAAATACACTAAAAATAAATACATCGAAGCTTGAACTCGAACCTCAGAGGGGAAATGACTGTACCATTAGCAAAATCCAATGCACCCTTATGGTTTAAAATGCACAACAGCTTAAACTTTTCTCTCACACGTTAAAAAGTAAGTTATTTATTTCCCAAAACAGTTTGCCTTCCAATATAACTGCACAGCAGGGTTTTTTTTATGCATAAAGCTAAAACTCAAACAATTTATCCAGTACAGAAAAGCAACTCAGAACTCTTATAGCTGCAGTACAATGTTGGCTGTAACCCCTTAATCCTGTTTTCCAAAAAATATGTATTGCAGGGTTAATAAAAATGCATGCTGTATTT
This sequence comes from Scolopax mira, assembly GCA_004320125.1. Lineage (NCBI taxonomy): Eukaryota > Metazoa > Chordata > Aves > Charadriiformes > Scolopacidae > Scolopax > Scolopax mira. Next base: position 50,994 of record BJBW01003183.1, on the reverse strand, counting down.
CAGATGCATGCACTAACGAGGAGGATGCAGGATGTTAAGAGTTGCATAATCTTTATTTAAACTTAGTTGCATTCATCTCTACACTTACCCCAAACTTCTCCACCTCTTCTTCCTGTAAGCAAGAGCCATATACATTGAAGCATGTATTTGAACAGAAAAGCACAGGAAAAAAATAAAACAGTTGAGAGTCAGGAAGAAAGATGTAGACAGGAAAGAACAGAAAAGAAAAAATTTCTATACAATTCTTCTCAAACAATAACACAATGTTTTGATGGAGTGCGAGGGCAGGACTTGCTCAAGTACTTTTAACATGGAAGAACATCTATCAGTTTTTTAAGTTTAAACCTATGAATTTAAACAGCAAACTCACATTAAATTGTCCTCTTAAGTGTTTCCCATAAGTCAAACTCAATTTTGACGGAGGGAGCGAAAAGTGGTTTAACTTATTCGCTTCACACCGAGTGTGATTTAATTTTTATTTTGCAGTAGGACTGCACTAAGTGTGTGAGAAATCCTCATCAGTATTCGTGGTTTTGATGTTGTTCTCTCTTGATTGCTTGCTAGAAAACAAGCCAGTTCCCAAAACAAGCTTTAAAATTAGATACTCTCTACTAATCAGTAATGAACTTGCCAGCGAGCCCCATGTTACCAACAACAAACACCTTCTCTTGCTCATTTTTAATCTTCTTCAAAAGCATTTATTGGTGCTTCATAACAAAAACTGATAGATCAAACACCAGAGGCAATGAAAATGAATATAAATGATGTGAAAACACAGAATTATTTTCTTTTAATCTTTGGCACTATCTCTAACATTAGATGCCTGAGCATTTTATGTCAGTGGGTATATTTTAAACTATAGTCATTAAAATGTGTTCTGTAATTCTGACCGACTACCAAAGGTAAGTAATTACTATTAAATTTATCTAATGATTAGACTTCTTTAGGTTCTAGGAAGTGCATGGGGCATCAGGGAAATTTGTGTCTAAACTGATTTTAAAGTTTCTGAAAAACAGTTCTAATTTACCAATAAATAGATTTATAACAAAAAAAGGAAATTTTGCTAATTTTGGTAGTATGAAGGTGAATGTCCACTTTGAAAGGAATCCATCTTAAAATGTTAACAAGGGATCTGATATTTTTGTCTCAAAACTCGACTAGGTCAATTTCCTGACTGCTGGATGGCCACGGGGAACCAAATCTCTATGCTCTTTTATACTTAAATATATATATATATACACCCTTACACAGCCATATCCTGCCATACACCTTTCCTCACACTGCACAGAAGTAACTAAATCTTTTCACCAATTTCCCCCCTGAACTGTATTCTCAGGGGCTGTTTTCTGGCCCCTGAGAGGCAAACCAAGAGTGCAAGGAGAGGGCGACCAAATCCTTCTCACGGGGATCTCTGGGCACCAGGACCCTGCAGGGACGCGATGGAATTGCTGAGGCTTTTAGTCAGTGGGAAGCAAATAGATGCAGGAAATGATTTAGTTCTGCTAAATAGAATCTGGAGCTAAAGAGCACACCAGATTAGAAGGTGTCGTGTTTTCATTCTGCAGTTTGCTAACACAGAGCCTGATGAGATTTTGCATCAGAAAAGAAAAAAATAAAGAAAAAATAAAAGAAGAAAATACCCCTCCACCTGCTTAGAGCCTGAACGTATCAAATCATAGAATGGTTAGAGTTGCAAGGGACCTTAAAGATCATCGACTTACATTGGTGGAGCAAGTGTGCTTAAAACAAATAAAAAAAAATATTTTGTTTGGTTTTAATATATTATCAGTGGAGTTTTGTCTTGAAGCAACATTTCAGATTTATAAATGGGTGATTTAGGTTCTCTTTTATATGATTTCCTCTCCAATATTATTACTCTCCTAACATTTCATTTATCTTAAATCAGAATCATTAAAATTAGAGCCTATACTTGTTTGCTTTTTTAAAGAGAACAAACCGGTTTAGTAGCCATTAAAAGCAGGTCCTGGAAGCACCTACTGCACTGCCATAATTTGGTCAAGATTGGGATTCTGATGACAAATGTCAGCGGTAGAGTCACACGATGAGAGATGAACGTCGTGGTGCACACACAGCCCCAGCTCCCGACCCTCAGGACACCCTTGGTCCTACTGGCTTTTAAAATTGCACACCTTTGTCTGAACATCACGGCCGGATCCATGTTTGCTGAGGTCATTCGGACAACTTGGCGAATTTCTTTGGCAATCATTCGGAGTTTCTCAAAATTTACCAGGCCATCCACTTTGGAGTCATTTCCTGCGTAAGTGGAACACACATACACACATATAAAAAATAAATAGTAAGAAATAATTTTTTAATGAGCGATGTCTTTCTAAGTGCCCCACATTACCCCTCCTTTCTCCTGCCTCTCCATCAACAAAACTTTAAGCAAAATAGGAAGAAAACGGAAAACTCTGGCAAAACACAAATGACAATCAGGCCCAGACTACCCAGCATTGCTCTTGTTCACCTATTTCTAGAGTAACAGGTATTAGTAGGAGGGAAGTGAACTATCATTGGCATAGATGTTAAAATAATATAAATACTGGACTGACATCAACAGCGCTCATATTCCGAAAGTAGTTCAAATAGTTCTGAAACATCACAACCAAGAATTGGGCATATTTTGGAAATGTTTAAGGCCTGAACAGAACATTGTGTAAAAGGAAAAAAAAAAAATTGAAATGTTTAAACAAAACCCCTTGAAAATGCTGAAAGCAGGAGTAGGAGGTGTTGGATCATCGAAGCTGTCTGAAAGCCACAACACAGAACAAAAGCCTAGAAATGTTGCAGCAACAAGTTGTTGTAAGAGAAATAGATTCGAAGAAGTGTAACTACCAGTTCACACGCTCACCTACTCCCCCATCCTAAACCTCAGGACAGCTGACCAAGATTAAGCAGTGCTTTTAAAGCATTAAAAATATGCATTTAATTCTTAATTTTTGTCTAAGATCACGCATTCAGAGTTCTGTTTTATTTTCCTCCTACAAAGGAGGCATCAAGAGCATCCCACTGGTGGCAGCTTCTTTTAGATATCTGTTGAATCACAGAGCACTGAAGAAAGGGCTCTAAGTTCAACATTCCTCTGTTCGACCTTACCTTCATGCAGAAAGGTGATATCCTTCTTGACAACGGGGAAAAGTGGAATAATGGGAGGCTGCATGCTCTGGCTGCTGAGGATGTTGCGGTATTTTGCCATGTTTCGAGATGGATCAAAGAGATCCTGAAGGTCTCTGAGGTGCTTTTCGTACTTGCTCGGTAACTTTTCCCAGGTGCCTCTGAGACGTGCTACCGGCGCTAGATTTAACCCGCTGCAAGGGAGATACACTGCATTATTAGCTGGTAGCAGAATTGTCCCATTTCATAACAAAATCAAGGGTTGGGGAGTTGTTTTAAGGTTTAAAAATAGCTTTCACAAGGTGAACCGGAAAGCTGGGTGAACACCAGGCTGGAAGCTCATCAGGAGAAATCTCTGCTGCTCACTCCTCTCAGCACGTGGAAGAGAAAACTGTAAAAAAGCACAACTGCTTCCTATCCATAAAGTACTAATTCCCCATCAGCCTGATGGAAGAACCTCTCTGTAACACAGCCCTGATGCCCACTGAATTTAAGAATTCTTCTCCTGTAAAAATGTACCCCACAATAAGGACAAAAAAGGGTGAATGAGGTGAGGACCCGGCTACAGCAGCGAGAGGGGCTCAGGGAGCATCCCAAGGGAAAGCACAAGTTTTAAGAGGAATATGTTTGGAGCATTTGTAAACGAGCACCAACAGACTGAGGAATTAGAAGCAGAAATACGCTCAAGCTTGTTATTGTGCCCTCGTTGTCAGTAAGTGAAACTATATCCAGAATTAGATGTCTACAATTAAAAATAAAAAATGAAAAAATGAAATGTATCCACCTATATCCACCCTCCCAATTATAATTTGTCACCAATTTTGCTCAAGAAATGTTGCAGTAATTGTAAAGTCCTTGTAGCTGAAGAACTGGAAAATACTGTTCTTCACTAATAACCCAAAAATTAACCAATTTGTCACTGTAAGATTTTTTTTTTCTCATTTTCAAAGCTTGGAAAGCTTATTTTCTGTTTTATTTTTTTATTACAGATTTCTCTCCATGCTATTGTCAAAGCACAAAGTCTTCTCTCAGATGAAACAAATCAAACTCACACCAGCAGAGAGCTCCTCTTTCCCCTGCTCCATGAGGCTGGTGATTTTCCCCTTTCATGGAACATATGGCATCGTATTGATACGCAGTGAGAGAGAACCCCCGGGGGAAGCACTAACAGGAACATATCCCTCTGGAACTAAGGGTGAAACAAAAGCTAATTTCTTCGCTGCTTTTTTATTTTTTGGACCGAAGACCACCTCAGTCATGGCCCAATTAGACTTAACTGAGAAGTAGGAAGAATCATTTCTCCACCCACAATAAACCATGAGAAATCACGGAGGAGAATATAGAAATTAGACTCAGTATCCATATGTGTATTCACGACGTGATGAGCAGCCACAGCCTCAAGTATCCTCTAAGGATGAATTCTTTAATGTGTGACTAAACAGAAGCCAGTAATATTTGATAAACTGGCTAGATGTTGAAAAAGCTATTCAAAAATGGCATTTTCAAAGACAGTGCTGGTGCTGGGATACAGCATGAATCCAGACCTTTGTCTGATGAATCACAGTGCTTTTTTTTTTTCTAGAAAAAAGTATAATCTGGGTATAACATAAACGCAAGTAAAGGAAATGCTGAACTCACACTGTTAAAAGTAGTAGCATCTAATATAAACCAGAAGAGAAAGTCTAAACGTGCAAATGAAGAGAGAAAAAAATAGAAAAGCAAGTAGGTGACAGGAAAGAATGAAAAGGAAAATTAAACTAAAACAAGACTGATTTGAGGAAGTCCTCACAATGAAAGGAAGAAATAAAGGAATCTCATCATCGCAGACCTGACTCAGTGCACACTGAAAAGGTAACAACGACTGAAAAAAAAGACGTGAAATTGGGTGCCAGAATCACAGCAAATGACAGCAATGTTCAGGCAGGTTTCTGAAGTTCATTAATCAAACAGTGCTTTTTTCCAAATCTCCTCTTTCCCACCAGGGAACAGCTAGAGAAGAGACAGTCACATCAGCGCTGCAGTAAGACTGAACTCCCGAGGCTGAGGAAGGCAGAGAGGGCAGCAACAAAACACCTCTTTGTACAGTCTGGCTCCTAAAAAGCTTGGTAATTCCCTTAAAACCACCAGCACCAGGGGTGATCTGCCCAGGAGACACCTATTACTTTTCATTCCACTGAGATGAACAGAATTGCCTTTGCCAGCACAAATCAGACAAATGAGAAACATTTTACCTTATAACTGCGAACATGGAATTGAAGTTCTTGCATTCTCGACAGTGGAGGGCGATTTTAATGAAATGCTTAATGATCTTCATTCTTTTGAGTTGGTTGGGCTCGGCTAAAATTTCCATGGCAACCCAGAAGGTCTCCTGGTTGATGACATCCTCAAACTGTTTTAGGTGAGCGTTTCCCGTTTTGGAGTCCAGCTTATAAAGGTCATCGATGTATTCCGTGGGCTCAATATTGCGGAATAATTCAAAGTCCCTCATGGAAAGCTGAGTGGCGACCTCGATGGTGCTCAGCTGTAGGAGGGAAATCTGGCTTTCCCTCAGCAGCTCTTGAGCATCTTCATCAGAGCATAAGGTCTCTGTTTCCATATTGTTTTTGAGATAATACCTAGAGAATAATTGAGTTGCGGTAAAACGTTAGAGATGCTCTTCAGAGTCTGGGAACACAAAGACATTGAACTGCTCTGCTCAACATGGACCCACTGACACCACGAGGCGTCCATGGCAGAGTCTTCCCACGTTACTGTTGACAACACTGAGGAAGGGGCAAGAAGGGACAGCACAACCTGGTACTTCAGTTACTATAAAATACCATCATTACACTGAAATAATAAAAAAAAAAAAAAGAAGCTGTTTTAAACCACCTCTTTGTTAACATTTTCTGCGCTCTACACTGTAACATGCCGTAGCTTTCACCTTCAGAAAAAGGTCCGTTACTTTTCCATTTGTAAATTCAACAGTGAAATAACATTTTAAATACACATTAGTCCTGAGAAATCCCTTGCTAATGTACTTCTCCATTTCTTACACAAATCTAGTGTTGGTTTCTTACATAAATTTACTGTGGCATATTAATATTTACATGAAGCACATAGTATTCAGGAAATGAGAATGTATCTGGAAAATTCATTTCCACGGTCCCAAGCAGATCCCTTTAAGATATACAAAAGTTTATTCCTCATACATTCCCTCCGTTGCCTAGCAAAGAAGACTAAAGAACTTTTTACTTAATAAACTTTCTTCTGGTGTGGATCAGATAAAAATGAAGCACTTCACATTTCAGAAACATTTGTAACAGTTTACATGAGAATGGAAGAATCTCTCTCAGGTTTGTATCAGTTCATTGCAACGGGACATCACCGAGAAAGAAATTAATTGTATGCTTTAAGCCTGGAGCACATGTGGAAAGTGTCAGAATAAATATATCACGTTTTTAAGTGTAAGCCACTATATAAGTTATCCTGATCTGCTAAATTTAGTTGTCATCAGGCAATCTGGCTGGAGATTTGAGGAGGGGCTTTTTGGGTGCATAAAAAGAAGGTGAAACAAGGAAGACAAGAGGGAAATGTACGTTCCTGACATTCACTTGCTCGTTCTTCTAATAGGTACCTGTCTATTTAAATTAAAACGTCCCTCCCTGACTTATAAATCCTAGAAACCAAGTCAATCCAAACCGAAATCCCAAGGAGGGCCCATTTACCGTCCGTTGAGCTGAATCCTGTCGGCCAACTTGGAGAACTGATCCGGGAGCCTCCGCTGCTTGATGACCCCCTCGGGGCTGACGGAGACTTCGCAGAGGGAGAAGGTCTCGGGGGCTCCCGTCAGGTTGAACTCGTGGACGGCGTGACTCACCACCTCCTTTGCTGTAGTGTCTTTGCTGATGATGATGTAGCAACTCTGCTGATCCGCCTTGAAAACTCTGATTACTTGATCCGGGATATCTAAAAGAACAGAACAGCACCCGTAAGGCACGAAGCTGCTTTTCCCTTGAAAAGACACACGGACATTTGCTGTATCATTTGATAGCCAGAAAACAAACAGCTAGCGAGAAAAAAAGCCATGCTGGAGTTGGTCATTATTCCTTAAAATATTCAATCCTTTTTCCCAACTTTGAGAAGCAAAAAAAAAACCCCAACAAGTCTTCCCCTCTCTGCATTTCCACATCTGAATTAATTTCCTTATTATCCTGTGGCCACAATCAAAGCACAAGCCACTGAAATCTATGACTGAGCTGGAGATTGTCCTTCTCAGGGTGACTCAAAAACTTTGGCAGCATCATTCCTTCTTTGGCTCTTTTGTCTGTGACAGAGCCAGCAGCAACACGAGGGCCAGGTCCCTCTTCCCAGGGATGGGAAGCCACCGCCGAGCACGTGGGGAGGATGGGAGGACTGGAACAAAAAAAAGGAGATTTGGTTGCTCCCATAACTAGCTGCAAAATTTTACACTCCCTCTCTCACCCTGAAGGAGATAAGCTGCTGCCAGCAGTTAATTCTTTGGCTGGTGTACTCATTTATAGCACGTTTTATGTATTATAAGTGCATTAGAGAACTCAGCTTTACTCTGAGGCAGCCTGCAGCAGGAAATAAGTATCTGAAGAAACATACATTTAATCTACAGCTTGATGATGGGAAATAATTCACTTCATTGGCTATTACGGACAGCTTCATTTTTCAAAATAAAATTGATTGGGGAAAAAAAAAAATAAAGACATCAAGAGTCAGAGTGCACACTAATCGAAAACTCAGGGAAGCAGAGTTTTCTGTGTTCCTCCCTCCTGAAGCTCTGAAGACTAAAACTTCCCATCTTTTCTGCAGACCTGAGAAGGTGGGAGGCTCTCACTGAGCCCTCCCAGCCTGGAGCTATTCCAAACCCAGTAACTCCCGTAGCAGAGATTCCCCAGGGAGCAAAGGGGCTGATCCCACCCCAACAGCTTCCAAAACAGCCCTTCTCTCCCCTCACCAGCCTTTGATACCCTCAGCAGTAAGTGCCCAGTCTGTGGATTTGTGTGTGTATGCCCAAGGGAAGCCCCAGGACAGGGAGTGACAGGGTGTCCCTCTGCTGAGGGGACCTGCTGGATCTGTGCATCCCAATCCTTCCAGCTTCCTTCCTCTGAGCACCCAGTTTTACGTGCTGCTTACCCCAATTGCCTAGACATTGATTTTTCTCTATCAAAATCCACTGCCCAAGGAAGAAATGAAGATCTCTTTTAAAGGAGAGTGAGCTTGGGGTTACCCTTTACTTGCATCAGGACTTACTGGTGTTACGAGGGCAAGGAGCAGGAATTTCAGGGCAAAAAGTAAGCAGGTAATTTATGATGCTGCACCAAAATTTTAACCCCATTTGGGAAAAAAAAAAACCTCAACAGCAGCTGTAAATTAATTGAAAAATGAGGGGAAACAAGGTGTTAGAAAAAATTCTGACTGAAAACAAACACTACAAACAGTTTATTATGACATCATTTTGCCAGAATAGTCACGACAATAGCTGGGGAGTAGTTGAAATTGAAAAGCTGTATGCATATATGAATGGGGGCAATAAAAGGGAACAATAAATATTATGTATCATTCCAGAGTAAAGGTAGTAAGAATGCCACGCTGCATTATTTGGGAAATGGCTGCACTCATAAAAATCATAATAAATCAACAGAAGAGTCAAAGATCCACATCTTGGTATTAACTTCACTAAAAATCAGAATATAGTCAAGGTTTAAAATCAAAACTGAAATGTAATTTGGGAAAAAATAAAATAAAAATCACCATGCAACCCAAGCAGTGGAACCTGTAAGTGATGGGTGATAGAAACCTCTATTACAAGCACGTGTCTATCTTCATGGTCTTTGTTTTTAAGCAGGTAGATATTAATAAAAATTCTCCTATGCATGATGCAGCTCATGGCTACAAAACAGAACAATTCTGCATGCACAAAATTTTAGTTATAGTGTCCAATAGAAGAAAAACCTAAGTATCAAACTATGTTATCATCTACAACTTTTATAGAAGGGATGTCAAGCAATCTCATTCCTTTAAAGCAAGGTCACAGAGGAGGGAAGGGACCTGCCGAAGTCACTCAGTAGCAGAAATGGGAATGAAGTGCATGTCCTTGCAGTGCTCAGGCCAGTGCTGTGCCCAAACCAGGAATCTCTGGGCTGGGTTTGTTAAAGGGAAGGTTACCCAGCCCTAACCCTGATCGCTCCGTCAGCGCAAGGTCTGGCAGTGGTAAGTTCAACAGGCAAAGCCATGCAATATTAAGGTTTTCGGGATGCTCTACATCAGGATACTTACAGTAAAACCCAACAGCTGCCAGCAGGGAAAAAAAAAAAGAGAGAAAAACTGCATCAACACCAAATCAAGATGTTTACAAAACTTATCAAGAGCACATAGTACACTCTCAGAAATATTTTGCTTTTCTCTGCCATTCAAAAATGACAGTGTATTTGTTATGGTAAATTTAAAGGTAAGAAGGACTAGTTATCCACATTTCATATCAAGCAGCAACTTGTATAATATTCCATGAAGATTCTTAGGGAATATGTGTGTAGTTCTCACCCAGGCAGCACAAACCTGGATTTGCAGCAAAAAGGGAACTTATTTGCTATGGATATTTATGCACTTGATCAGTTCTATCTCTGTACATCCCCTTTAAAGGGGAAATCTGCAAGTTTATACACACATAAGTCACAGCCAGAAGGCACTTTCCAGAATACATAATTATGCACAGAACTTACACTTGAAATAGGGAGACCATGCCATGGTCTCAGGCATGTTTACAGGCAGCTGCAGATAACAACAAATACTTCCTGCAGCCACCCCATAAACTCTATTCCTACGGGAACAGCAAAGCAAGTGTAGGCTATACATCTCAAAGCATTTTTCATGCTTTTCAACTGTATTTCAGACATACAGTTGAATACACTTAATTTTTTTAAAAACTTGACCATCACTGTGTTGGTACTGTGGCAGTCCTAAGTTTTTCTGGTTAAAATGCAAATTCAAAGAGGGTGGACAGACAAATGAAATCACCATGAGAACTTCTCAGGAAAAGAAAAGTGCAGCCAAGAACAACCTGCTTCCACCAGAGCTCTGGTAAACCCCAGTAAATCACGTACACTCAGAAGTGGAAAAACGCATATCTTTGTAAAAAAGTTAAGTTTCGCATTACAAAAGAGCAAGAGAGATTCAGGCAGTTTGGATTTTCAGACAATCTCCAGTTTGGACCTGTTGGGGCCACAAGATACATCGGTAACCGCCCTCGACGTGTTTGATGCTGGTAAAAGATGTCATTTTCCCCCTGAACCAGCTGCCTTGTAATCATCCCGTAAATCAAGCTAAGGCTGCTGTTTTACCTGAAGGATTAGAGAAATCCAGGATGCTCGTCGTGGGCTGGAGCAGGTCGGGGCTGCTGGAGGAGAGTGTCCCCGGGATGGGCATGATGGCCAGGCTGTGCCTGCACTGCCGCGTCCCCACGATGCTGTCGTCCTGCGACTGGCTCACGCTACCGTCGCTGCAAAACACACTCAGTTCAATCACGTGCTTTAAATGCCTTATGTTCATCTGGGGATGAATGGAACTGAGAAAAACAATGGCACTCAGGTGTTTAATTACACGCGATAGACTGGTTTTTTACACAAAGATGGAGAAAAAGCAGATTTGAAAGCATTCGCCGGGAGAGAAAAGATATTTTGGTTCTTGTTCTGCATTTATGGGTCAGATTTTTTGCATTTTTTTCAAAACCATAAGCAACATGACTGAAGGTAACATGAAAATAAAACGTAACAATTTAATATGGAACAAATACTGTTTGACTACAAAAGTCTGACAAACCTGAACAGTTTTGGAGGCAAGATGCTGAAACGGGTCTTGTCTAAGATTTTCCTGATCCTGTTTCTCCCACCAGACACAGTGTTTGCTTTCATTTTCTTGTTTCCCTTTTCTCGGGGAAACATCTGTTCCACGTCTCCAGGCATATCTGGGATGGAGTAACGGTTGTTTTTCTTTTCTGCAATTTTTGGAATATGTGGAATTCCGTTCTTCTCTTGCCCTATCCTGCAGAGCAGCTCCTTAAACACTGCAACAGAAGATACAGTCATTGTGATTTACCATTGCACACTTCAGAGTTCTTTTCCAACTCCCTCAAACCATTCTCTTCCCATATCCCTGTAGAAAACATGAACCAAAGAATTACAAACCAGCCACTATGTTGCATTTTCACCTGGATTCTAAAAGTGCAGGTCTTTTCCCATTTAAGTTGTGCTTTTCATTACCTTGGGAGAAAGAGTAAGCCCTAAGTGATCAATGAAAACAATCAAACATTCTGCATAGAGTTCTCCCAGCTACTTCTGAAATCAGCACCTATCACAGCAAATTTAATAGACCCACTATATCGTTACTGGATAGATAAATCAAGAAAAATTGCATTGATGGCAATTAACTTTATGTATTTATTGACTTTCTTGTCTGCGCCTTTTAGGCAACAGCGTGCAGATGCTGTCTCAAGAATAGCTACAAGACAGACTGATATTTTCCAAAACAGCTTTTGTCTTCTTTTAGTAACACTAAAAGAAGTCCAGGAGCTGCATCAGATTTCCTATTGCATTTATCACACTCAGCTGGTCCATTACCAATACTGACACATCCCAAGATAAAATTCCATGGAAAAGGTAGTGTTTATGTTCTTCTTGCTTCTTCACATGTATTAAAGGCAAAATCAAATTGTTCAAATTTGTTTATCAATACAAAGTTGTTGGCTTTTTTTTTTTTGCATTTTTCAAAAATCTTTTTCAAGCACTCAAGGCAGAAATTCAGTATTTTCTGTCGAAAACGTGGTGCTAGTGGGAGAATGCAGAACTGCACAGAGTGAATTTCTGTGGTTGCCCCTACACACAAGGCAACCAGGACTTTACAGAAAGTCCCAGCCAAATTGTGTATTTCTATTATGCAACAAAATTTAAGGCTCCAAGCCTTCCCATAAGAATGGGAATTGCTCTTTGTCAACACCACCTAAAAAAGACAGAGTAGTAAGTATCACTGTTGAAAAAAGCTTCAAGACATGAATTCATTAAAACACATCAGAGGCATCACCTTGAAATTCTATCAGGTAACAGGAAGAGAAGAGCTTAGAATCCACTCCTAAAGGTGTGTTCCTTAAAAAAGTTAGAGTTGTGCTTTATTTTATGTGATTTCACATTAGTCTGTACCAATCGGTTACTGTGGCTGCTTTGTTTTTTTTTTTTTAATTATGCCAGTAAGCAACTTCAAGGATCTTGAAACTTTTTACCCGCACAGTGACAAACAGAAAATACAAATTTAAAAAAAAACCCAAGAGTGAACAAGGGCCAGTAAGTGGAGGAAGAAAGAGAGAGCATCAGAAGGTCTCCCACACAGCCCCAGAGGAAGGAGCTCTCTTGTGCAGCGCCTGGTTCTTTCTGTTGCTGTGGTTATTCTGCTGCCTGAACAGGATTAGGCAAAGAGAACAGATGGTTTGACTGAGATTTTTAAAGAGGTATTTGTGTGTTTATATTCACGTTGACAATTAAAAGCCAACATTTCTATGTCAGACCACTTTTTATATCCCCTTTTCAGTTTTAGATATAAAGGCAATTTATCCTATCGCTCCTGCAGCCATTATAAAAAGTTTTAGACAAAAAAGCCCAGTTTGGGATTTTTCCTGTTTCCTGGCAAAAAGCATTTTGGCCCCGATCCCCTGGCTGTGTTTCAGCCATATCTCATGAAGGGACACTAAAGCTGCTTAAACAGTCATCTGAGGATTTCTCGGGGAGTAACAGAGCTGGCTGTGCTGGCCTGGTGCCACCCGACGCGCAGCCCTTGGCACACCAGAACTTCTCCCAGGCACAACTTTTCACTTCTATAGTGGGTTGGGGAAGAAAAAAAAAAAAAAAAAATAAAAAAAAAGATGGAATCCTATCACACTTCTAAAGCTAAAAAGACTGGGGGTTTTCTTCACATACACAAAAATACCCCATGTATAAAGACTACTCACCAAAAATGTTTGTTTTTACAGTAATGGAGAGATGAGTGTTGTTCCTTAAGATTTCCAGAGCTTTTGCAAAGGTAATGTTCTCAAAATTCTGCCCGTTTACTTCCATTATCTTTAAGAAGAAATTAAAATTGGACTATTAGGAGAACTGTTTACGGCAGACTTACAAATATAAAGGTGATAATACAGGCACAGTAAGAACTTTCCAGAAGATGTTATATCGCCTTTACAGCACTTGTAGAATGAAAACATTCCTTGTAAAGTAACTATTTTCATCACGTCAGTGAGGATATACCCAGTAAACAAGTCAGGACCTCCATTGCCACTTAATAAATGCTTTTTAAATGCTCTGCTGGGAGGGGGGGCTGAGAGAGTTGGAGGGGCTCAGCCTGGAGAAGGCTCCGGGGAGATCTTGGAGCCCCTTCCAGTCCCTCAGGGGCTCCAGGAAAGCTGGGGAGGGACTCTGGATGAGGGAGGGGAGCCCCAGGAGAAGGGAGAAGGGTTTGACCCTGAGAGAGGGGAAAGGAAGCTGAGATGTGGGGAAGAAGTTCTTTGGGGTGAGGGTGGNNTCAAGGGCAGGTTGGAGGGGGCTTGGAGCAACATGGTGTGGTGGGAGGTGTCCCTGCCCAGGGCTTAAAGCCCTGAGGGGCTTTAAGGTCCCTTCCCACCCAAACCATTCTGTGATTCACCTGGTATGAACTGTCATTGCTCCACCAGCCCCACTGAACTGGGATGATTCTCATGAGGTGGGAATCAATCCAACAAAACCAGCTGATGGCTTTAACTTAACCATCTCTCCAACCAGAAAGTCTTCACTATAACCACAACTTGGTTTCTTTTCCCTTTCTGGTTTTGAAACACTTAAATACTTTAAATATTTTGAAAACTAGTTAATAGGAACCCACTTAACACATGTAAACTGAAACCAAAGTGTGGCACTCGCAACAGAATGCTTTTAGTATGGAGCATATTCTTTTTGTTGAAAAGACCACATTTGGTTGAACCAGAATATCTGAAGTGAGCTTTATTCTTTTTACCTGGTCACCACGCTTAAGTCCAGCTTCTGCTGCTTTACTGCCCATCTCCACAGTCTCCACAAAAATACCAAAGCCCTTGTCACTGCCTCCGAGGAGGCTGAAAAACAGCGGCGAATCTCTAGAAGGTTTTTGCAGGGTAATTTGTCTCCATTTTGCTTTGGCAGCACAGGCAATATTCAGCAATCTGAGATGTCCTTTCATTTTCTGTAAGGGAGAAGACACAAAATGGAACTTAATGTTTCTTTTACTAGAAATGGAAAAATAGTTGTGAAAAACACCCCGAGTGCCAGAAAAAGGACTTTTGATGCCACGCACCCAAATTGTACTAAAGCCTCGTCCTCTTTTGCAGTGATGCAAAAACACACAGATAAACACTGACATATATACTATATTATATGGGCTTTATTTCTAAATATATAATTAAGAATGAAAATGTCCATGTTAAAAGCCATTTATTGACTGTTAGTCTTGCAGACTATGATGTGTTAATCACTTTTAACACTGGAAAATGAAAATGTGTAACATTAGAAGGTATGACAGTCGCTCGTTTTTTGCTCCTACCGTATCTTCCAAGTTCTTTTCAAACTCTTCCAGAAACCGAGTCATAGCAGGATCTCCTTCAAAGTCATTAAAATGATTGTTCACCCACAGTAAGACCACTCTGGTGACCTGTAAAGAAATATAGTTATGTATTTATAAAAAGTAGCTATGATTCTTCTCCTATAGGCTTTAATCTAAAAGCAAAGAAGAATACAAGGACATGGCAGAGTAACAGATCACTGCATCTGTCAACAAGCAGAAGCAGCAGACATTTCCACTTGAAATCACCTTCTCTTTTGCTGTATTTGTGGAAACAAATGAAAAGTAGAAAAACTAAACGTTTTTATACCTAATTGGTTAAATCACCTGATACTTCCTGGTGCACAAATCCATCTTCAGTCAACTCTTTCTTGTGCTGTTTATAGAACTTATCTTTTTAAAGCATCCTAATGATCTTCTTACAGAAAATTCTCGGAAGAACATTATGATAATAAAAAGCTTTCTTTTAAGAACTTTTAGCTAAATCTTCAAGTTCTTTTTGTGCCAGCTACAGAGCTACAATCATTCATGATAAAGTCTGACGACTACTTTATTCATTCATCTTATAAAAAAGGCTAATCTACAGCAATTTCTCTTCTAAAAATAAACAATTTCCCGAGACAGTTGTACAGTGGGTTTTTTACGTTCTTTTTCTTAAAAAAAGGGCAGTTGTCAAAATGCACAGCACGGAGAAAGGTAAGAAGAGAAGCAGTAACCACAGCAAAAGACCCCAGACGATTTCCTACACAAAAAAAATGACAGGATTTCGATAGTCTGTTGGGTTTCCTTCAGCTCAGAGGTAGAACACATAAAACTGCTGGCGAAGAATTTCACTGCCAGAATTTTCAACAAATTGGACATGGATACAAGTTCCAGACCACAAACATTTTTCACGTGTATGTACATAGAGTCCCATGGAGTTGAACCTCATTCTATTTATGGAAGTATTTTTATCAACTGCACCTGTCTTGAGCAGTTTAAGTACAGAGTTTGTAATAAGCTGCTCAAACAAAACGTGCTCAATACACTGAAAAGTTCTACAGACTTAGAAAATAGAAAACGCTGGAAGACAAGCACAAAGATGGTATGTGCAAGAGATCATGAACACAACTTCTCTGCATTTCTGGTGATAAAGATTTCTAGAGACTGGTATTTTCATCCTTAAATTAAATAGAAAACAGTATTTAACATTCTGCAGAAGAGAAGCAATGTTATGACAGTACAGTGCACACATACAAAACTTTCTTGATACAAGTGAAAAACAATTTGCTTTCAAATGGTTCATATAAAATGGCTGGAGCATAATCCCAGCAACAGTTTTATCGGCAACATCAAAAGAAATCAATTTGGAATAATTTTCTCCAGAAATACTAATCTCTAACACTAATACTAATCTCAGACTCAAACCAACCTTATCTCTGAGGCTGTCCACTGTGAACCATTCCAAGAGTTTATTTCCAACTTCCAGGGGGCTCGTTAGAAACGTTCTGTACGTTAAAAGGAAATCCTCGATGTAGGTTGGGTCCACAATAGAATGTTCTTCTATTAAGTGCATGATGAGTCGCTCAGGTGTTGCCTTAAAAATTAAATGCAAAAAACAACTGGTATCTCTCGTCACTACCTCTCTCTAGAGGATCTTAACATAAAAACATGTGAACAGTATAATCCTTTCTCCAATTTCAGTCCTGGCAAACTCAGGAGAAAACACACAAATGTGCTTAAATCAAGTCTTCCTGCTTCTCTCGGCCCAAGTGTTTTGCATAGGTAATATCTGGCTACAACAATTAGTGACTTCCCTTAATTTTATTTTTAATAAACAGTTGAAGTTCCTCATCCAGGTTACAAAAAACAGGTCAATACATAAAGATGCACAAAGAGTGCTCCCAATGCAAAATTCAATATACACGCTGAAGAGGTCTAATATTAAAAGATAGATAGATAGATGAAAATATATTTATAAAATAATATAAATTCCTTCCAATCAAATTTTTGAGCTGAGAGAGATTCTAGATTCAAACCAAAATTGCCTTTATTCACTAATAAAAGAGGTTCAATAGATTAATGGAAAGCATAGAAAGAAATTCACCTTGATAACTATGTGTCCTTTTCTGGTTCCGCTGCGATCCAGCTCCCTGTGCTCCTTTACCATAACGATCTCTCCTTCTTCCTCCACTTTGTGAGTGTTTTTTTCCACGTGGTTCAGAATCCTCCAGTAGTCCTGCTGGGCTATACACACAAACTGCCCCCAAACAACACGGGATTGTTAATAAATACCCAAACCATGAATGCAGCCCCACCTCTGGGGGCTTCAACACAATCTGATACCCACCCGACTCTGTTCTGCCCAACTACACAAATAGAACCAGTCACATTCTTACATCTCCAAAAGGTTGCTGGAATGGGCTAAAAATATAGAGGATAAAGCCTGTGAGAAGTGGAAATGGGTATTTTCTGTTTCTCTGATCCTGCTGCATGTCTGTCACATACAGAGCATGACTGGGGTGGACTAAGCTTTCGTTTCAGCGCAGAATCTCTATTTCTCATGTGAAATCAATCTCAGCTGCTGAAGAGCATACAACCAACCCAACATCAGCAGAGCCCTTCACCCACTACATACCAACCTCCTTTTTCCTGCTCCTGGAATAAAGATGATTCCCTTAAGATGCAAGTAGTCTGTTTCTTTTTATTAGATGTTTAAAAATACTAGGTAGTTGTACTGAATGGTTATCTTACCTGACAATCATCTACTTTGGTTCTGACCACTCCATTCATGTACTGTTTGTCCAAGGAGGGAGTAATCCCAAAACTATTTCCCATACAGAGACTCTCACTCTTCCCATCAGGATAGCTGATTTCCACTGTGCCATTTAAAATAACATACCAAGAATCGAGCTAGAGGAAGTAAAAAACAAATTTATTAAGTGAAGCCAATTCAATAACTTTTCTAAGCTGTTCCAAGGCTCTTATCTCAGAAAAAGCTTATTCTTGCAGTCTCCAGTTTGTTGTCACCACAGTTTTGCAACATCTAATTCACTAAAAATGTGCACTGTAAGGCAAGCAATAAAGATGACTGAAACAAGAATTCTTTTCAGCATTCTTCATTCATTTCAGAACTAATTCAGTAGGGAGGAATGCTGATGAATAGATTGCTTTCTTAATCAGTGGGTTAATTACTGCAATATATTTATACCATTCAGTGAGAATGAACACTTGTCACCTGGGTATCCATTTGGTCACTACCAGAGACGGGTCTACCTCGTCCTCTTGGAGGGATGACCTGCTACAGCCATTCCTGACATCTTGATCCAAGGGCAGAGATTTCAAAATAGGGATTCAGAGCACCCACATTGGGAGCCTGACCACTAACATGCACATCTGTCTCCTTCCACTGACTCTGTATGGAAACTGCTCCTAATTTAGACACTCATGTTATAATACCTACACTGTTGGGCGAGGATACCTCTTCATGTTAGTATTTTTAAAAAAAGTACACTGTAATAAGTTATTTTGCCAATGGGAATGATGTATTCTTTTATGACACAAATAATCTTTGAAATTAACTCCTCCAGTGTTAGAATTTAGCTGACAAGAAGATACTGAATGCTATGTTATGTCTGCACTTAGCCACGTTGAAGTCTTGAACAAGACAGTAAAACACAGGCAGAATCTCCCAGAGGGATGGGTTGAGGTTTGGGGGTTTTGGATATGGGTCACGGTGAGAGAAGAATTCTCTAACTTTCAGGCGTGGGAGAGGTGCGGAGACGGGAAATAGATTTTCCAGCCCTTCACCCCCAGATGTCCTTGAAAAACTATATATAACCCATATAGTCTATAATTTCAGTGCCCGTAGCTCTCAAATTGGGTTACAAGCAGTAACTTACTTCTTGGCCGTCTTCAAGTATGATGGCTCCTGCTTGCTCTACTACTTCAAATATCATCACTGAGCAGAGTTCTCTTCTCACAGACATAGTCATGTTTGCAAAGGCAGGGAGCTGATGCATAAATTCCAATAATTGCTCTGTTAGACAAAGGGAACTTTGGTAAGAAGACTGCAAGGCCCAGAGGTTCCTTAGATACCTTCCCCTCCACAGATATATTAAATCTCAGCTAAATTCATGGGAAAATAGCTCAGTGGTGTAACAACCCCTGTTAGTGCCTGGGGCTAAATGAGCCCATCAACAACTGGAACTGGGCTCTAAGGCCTCAGTCATGTTCCGATTGATCCGATGGCAGCAGTCTGGCTCCAGTGTAAAAGCACTCCAGCTTCAAACATTTAGAAAAATTAAAAATACCCTTGCAGTACAGTAATTATAAGCCTGTTAGGAGCATGAAATATTTTTTCTCGTGTTTAGAGAAGTAATCTGAAGTATAGCATAATGCAAATTTTACTATTTAACTAATGCCAGCTCCTAGTTACACACTGCAGTAAATCATTTTCATCTTAGATGTTTTCCAGTTTACAATTCAATAAATCTATACTACAGTAATATTAAATTCTCTTTAACATTTAATAACTAGTTCAACAGTTTCAGGCAGTCAAAATTATACCTTGCTACCTACCCCTCCTGTATATCAACGACTGCAATAGTTAACATCTTAAGCATCTCAAAGACTGGTTTTTAAAATACTTAGTTCCTCAGAACAAATACTCTCTCAGACAGAAAGAGGAGATCTCACTCAGTTAACTATCACTAGAGCAAAGCGACCTCTGGAAGGCAGCATTCATAATTACAAGGATATACATTTAACTCATTAAACAGTTTTCAGATATGCTTCTCTTATAGATGCTTTAGCATATAGTTTTACATAAAGATTTTAGCTTTTTTTTTCCTCCTCACCAATATCATCATCAGTTTTATCTGCAGGCTCTTTCTCAAGGCACTCTCGTACAACATCTCGCCCTAGAAGCGGATCTGAAGTTCTGTCAATATCTTCATCCTCTTCTTCCTCTTCATCTTCAGAGTCCACAGGCGCTTCTGGAAGACCTGTTAAATCAACGTCTCCCATCTCACTCTCCGTAGCCTACAAAGAAAACATCCATCAGACAATGAGTTCAATGTCTTCACTTTAATGATTTATGTTCTTAGGTAGCTAATAATAAAGAAATGCCGTGACCAACAATTCAAATTAGAAATTGTAATAGTTCCTTGTCTGCACACTGAAAAAAAAAAGCCCTTACACTGAAAGGATGGTACAAATACACACCATTTGCATAAAGCAACACCAGGCTATGGGCATGATCATCATGAGTTTTGAAAGCAACGTTAACATACTGGGATATTTATTCCCTGTCTTTACGGAATGTTTTTTCCACAATTCAAGAGTCTGTATTAATAACAAAATAATAATATAATTGGGTAATACCATTGGTTACCCACTGCCTGCAGACACACTTCTGCTGCCATCAATAGATGGCAACACAGACACCACACCGAGCAAAGGCACGAAGCAACGGTGAAAGAGAAAGCAAATCTGGCAACAAAAAGCAGAATCGCATAGGAAGCGTTTGCAATAATTCCTTATGTAAAGTTTAAATGATGTAATTGCATGAAAATAACTTTCCAAACAGATGGAAGGGGGGGAAGAAGTAGTATCAAATTTTCAATTTCCACAGAGTAGTTGCTCAACCACTTTTTTTTTTTTCCCAGTTTAAGTCAGCATGCAAATCATTTTGCTGTTCAAGTTCAAAAATTTGAACAACAAGATGTGTCACCAAGAAGTAGAAGGCAATTATATAAAGACTTGCAGAAAAATGAGTTTCTTTTTAAATTAACACATCTACAATATTCGCTTTGACTTTGAAAGAAATCCTTGAGATTTTACAAAAACACCAATGGCAAACTAATGCAGCAAACACTCTGTAAGGTCATAAAACCTCCAAATTAAAGGATGGGTCTGGCCCAACCTGTCTTTGAACACTCCCAGTCATGGGGCATCCAGGACTTCCCTGGGCAACCTGTTCCAATGTCTCAGCATCCTCATTATAAAAAATTTCTTCCCTTTATCCAAGCTAAATCTACCCTGTTGCAGTTTAAAATCATTGCCCCTTGCCCTATCACTATAGGCCCTGGTACAAAGTCTTTCTTATAAGCCACCTCAAAGTCCTGAAAGGTCTCTCTGGAGCCTAAGACCTTTTTCTCCAGTCACTGGGGACTTCACTCAACTGCCATGGCTTTTCCAGAGAGATGGACAGTCCCTCAGCACCTCCACCAGCAGCTCCCTCAGAACCCTGGGAGGCACCTCTTTGGGTCCCATGGACTTGTGTGCATTCAGGTTCCTTGGGGGGTCTCAATCCGGATCTTCTCTTACCATGGGAAGGACTTCATTCCCCCAGTCCCCACCTTGAGAGAAGTGGGAAGGGTGACTACCAGTGGAAAATGAGTTAATAAAATCATTGAGTACCTGAGCCTTCTCCATGTCACTAGTTCTCCTGTTCTATTTATGGAGGGAAGTAAGTTTTCTTCAATCTTCTTTTCTCTGACCAACATACCTGTAGAATCCCTTGCCAAATCCAGCTCCAACTGTGCCTTACCTTTCCTGATCCCCACCCTACACATCCCTGTATTCCCCCCAGCACACACCTCCCTGGTTCCACTATACCCATTTCCTTCTTGTGCTTTAGCTTGACCAGGAGCTCCTCACCCAGCCAGGCTGCTCTCCTGCCTTCCTTGTCTCATAAAAAACAATACTTATTTTAAGTGATTTAATCACAGCAGACTGTCTGCCTCCCTCTTCCTACACGCTCCGTGATGACGGGCTAATGCAAGCCCAGCATTTCTACAGCTGAGCAGCATTTATTTCCTCCTTTCACTGGGGTTTAGATATAACCTTGGACCTTTGAGCTCGTCCACATTTGAATAATTAGCCAGCAACCCTACGAAACGAGGTTTAAATGATTTAACGTAAATATTTCTTTCAGAGTAGGATAACGATGCACACAGGGTTAAATCTGTTTTCTATTACATCACTTTACTGGCTTCTGTAGCTCACATTAACAGGTTTGGAACGAAGCCCAAGTGCAAATTGTGCTTGGAGAGTCTCAGCAGCACACGATCAGTACGGCATTTTATTCAAGGACTTTTCTAGCATTTCTTCATCTCGACAGTCACAATTTAGACCAACTTTTCCAGGCAGACTACAGTACTAATACCCACTTTGATAACCCCAATTTAAGGGAATAAAACTGCGGCTAAAGGTTCTACAGAAAAGTGATGGTTTAAAATTTCCACTGTATATCCTGTATAGCACGGCAAACAAATCTTCTCGCCTTTTTTTTTTTTTATAAATAAGTTATAACTTGATTGAGCCTTGAAATAAGAGATGGTCTCCACACTGTGTGCCAAAGATTAGGTGCAGATGGTTGACAAAGGGTTGGCAGTCGGGCAGCACCCGGAGGAACAAGGATCTGGCTCACAAAGGTTTCTGCAGGAGTTGCTGCTCTTCCCGAGCACGATGCCCCAGCTGGTTCCATTATCAAATATCAAAAAATTGTTCTTCATGGAAATATTTATCAACTATTAATTCACAAAATGAAACCAGAAGCTCCAATCCTGAAATGCTAGACAAATTGTGAGGATTAGGTCTATGGGCCAAGAATTCTCTCTGGAGAAGGCAGCAGGGACAGACCCAAACGGTGAATGTCACAGGGATCGGATGGAAAATTAACACCAGTTAAAGCACACATTTGCTATTTTAAAATCATACTATTATGACACTATTTATAGCACTGCAAATTTTGCCAATTAACACGTTTCAGCCACGTTTGCCAAACGTTGATCACGGAGGCGCCCTGTGCTGGCCAAAGACATAAGAACTGGCTCTTGCAAAGTTTGGGTGATGATGATAAACATCCCACCACGATTTGTGTCGGAAACACACAGGGACAGGAAAAAAAAGAAGTATTAAATATGCCTCAAAGATCTCCTGTGCCATAATAACTTCATATTTGAGTGCTCATGATTCCTGATGTGACCTGCTGTTAAAAACAAGGGTTTTTTTTCCCCTTTCCTCATGTCAATTCTCTCAGAGGAAAAACGTCCAGGCTTTTTTTCAGAATTGATAGAATTTTATTGATAATCCATTTCATATCAAAACCTTACCCACAACTGGAATTATCGTTGCTGACCACAAATGCCAGAGTGAGAAATTAAAGATAATTTTTTTTAAAAAAAAAAAAAAGAGAAACTTTAAACACACCACTGACAGAACTTAACAGGTAAAAAAAAAAAAAAAGAAATTGGTCATTAAGAGAACACCACTGCAAGCTATTGATAGAGGCAATTAATTCATTATAGCTTAATGAGACCTGATCCACCTCCACCCCTACTTCTGTCTAAACACCACAGCTCTAAAATTAAACACAGTCAGAAATTGATTGAATAAAAAAAAAAAATTAAATTATGCAGAAAAATCCACTTTAAGCAAATTAAATAAGTTTATTTTAAAATCTGGAATAATAAAAAGGCAATAACTTACTTTTTTTCTATATTAAAAAAATAAATGTCTACAGTCCAACAGAAAAAGAACTGTTCCACAGAATTGCAAGCAAGTTGGACTTTGCATAAACACTGAGAGCTCCAACAGGGAGCAGTAACGCTACAGGAGAAGGGAGAAAAACATCTTTATAAATTTATTTTCATTAAGTTTCTGCCACTAAGCGAGGGTTTAATACACTGTGTTCCCAGCAGCACTGACAGACGGGGCTCCTTTTCTGCTGATCCCACCTCAGGCTTTATACTCAGGGTTTCCTGTTCATCATCCTGGCCCCAAAGGTGGCAGGAACAAGAGAAACCTCATTCGGACGCTATCGATGAGCAGAGTGTGCACAGATTAACAGAAAACCTTTCCAAATCTTAATGAAAAAAACTGTTTCAGTCTTTGGTTCTATTATTCTTAATGTTTTCCTGTTATGGAATTCAGTTTGCACTACCTACAGAAAAAATTAATGTTGAGCTGCCATTAATTCAAAAGGTCATTTCAAGGCTACATTAATCAAAATTATTCAAAAATGCTCTTCCTCTGCTGACATTAATGCTGCTCCTCAAGAGTTTGCCATGTAATAGATATGAAGCTGACTGCAAAAGCAAAGCATCATTTTCCAAGTACTTTATGTGTTTTAATGTACCAAAACCACTTTCAGCTACTGAACCAATACATTATACCCAAAATGCAGGTTTTACTGCATATCAAAGAAAATCTCTGCCTCCACAATATCACGATGAATATTGGGGGAAATACTTTTATTTTTCTTTTCGATTTCAAACTGTCTATATTGACATGTCACTGCAATATAATGCTATTAACTACTGTGCCATGATATTATCACACACCATCTCTCCACGCACATGGAACTGGGTGGCAAACACTAAGAGACTTCTCCAAAACTGTTCAGTTACTAACTTTAGTTAGCAATAAAATCCATGGGGGGGGAACAACCAGTGGGATGTTGAGTTGGGTTTTTCCCCCTCCCATGAAATGCTGGTTGCACATCTCATCTTCACCCACAGTTTATCAAATGCTGGATTCTCCACTGCTGTTTCTCAGGATTAATGACACAGTAGCTATGACCACCCATCGTTGCAGTCATTGTCTTTGAAGATCTCCCAGGAGCTGAAGGGTGGGAACCTGCCTCGGCACCACCCCTCCTGCCTCCAAATCCCAGGGGTCCCTGCTCCCCACAGGATGCGAAACCAGGCTCTCCTCCTGACAAGGAGATTCCTACCTGAAAAGTCCTCAGCTCCTCCAAATTAATTGAAAATCTGCAGTAATTTTCA
>BJBW01003183.1:8691-24081 GCA_004320125.1 Scolopax mira | reverse complement strand
TTTAAGAAACAGAAAACAGGTTCTTCATTTGGAATTACATTTTAATGGCCACATTTGGAAGAACATGTGGAAGAAGAACTCAACCAAATTATCTGAAACTTTAAGTAGGTCTCTCCAAGCCTCCCTCACTCCCAGAAAAAAAAAGCACCTCTGACACATGGAACATAAAATTTTGATAATCATGGGGATGTCTCATCCCCCGTCACTACTCACAACCAACCATCCTTTGGGCTCTAAAAACCGTCGCACATCCTTCTTCCAAAGTAACTCTGGGAACTGAAAGTCTACAAAAGGATTTTTCACTATCCTAATATTTACATTATTCTAGTTGTTTACACATTTTACATACAAAAAGAAAGTATAAAACATCTAGCCTGTAAATTAAGATTTATGTTTGCATGTATTTGGACAAGAAGAAAGTTTGAAAACTGGGAGATTGCTAAAACTTTCACAAACTCTCATAAAAAACCCCATCCAAGAAGCAGGTATGAAATAGAGAACTTGATCCAAATACAACGGAAACACAACACTTTGAACCTATGTTTAGCCACAAAAAAAAAGTTTTACAGGCTGGAAAAAAAAAAAAAAAAAAATCTATTTTCAGGCTTTGAGAAGAGCAGAAAGGTCACACCATTGAGCTGACAAAATTCAATCCAGTGGCCAAGAGGCAGCTCACGACCTGTCAGCAGGAGGGGAACGAGCTGATGTACCCGCAGGTGTGACCTCTCCAACAACAACAAATAAAAGTACAGAAGCAAAGCAGAAAGCTGAGATTTAGTTCTGGTCTGGGGCACTTGCTGGGTACCTTTAAAATCCAAATTAATCTTTCTACAGCCCACGGTTCTGTACCGAGTACAGAAAAGCACTGTCCATGTACTGCTTCTAATAGACACCAGGGACAGAACAGCCAACGGAGATGTGGACACTAATTAACCCACTGGTATTTCAACGATGCTGACAGTGGTGCCAATGATTGGGTGAGAAGTGGTGGAGCCACCATCCCTGGTGCTATTTAAAAGATGGGAAGACATAGTGCTTAGAGATATGGTGGGTTTTGTCCGTGTTGGGTTGATGGTTGGACTTGATGATCTGAAAGGTCCCTGGACAATTCTATGATTCGATGATATTCCCTGGCTGTCCCCATCTGCTGCTGGTGCCACAGGGTGACACTGCTCCTCCTGGAGTGTCACACATCAGCTGGCTCCTCCACAAACACAGCAGAGCTTTTGGCCACAAGAAGAGAGAGACGCCCTGACCAGCGAGGTCAGGGCATCGTTTCCAGGGAGGACAGCCTCCAGAGCAACCAGAACTCCCTAACAACTTGCTAGGCAGGGCTGCTGGCAGGCACTGGTATGTTGGAGGTCAGCATTGCCAAAAAATTAGGAGTTTTAGTAAATTACAGAACAAATCAACCCATATCAATTCATTACCCCCAGCCTGTCCCACTTTTATAACCTCCCCATTCCAACTCCCAGCTCAGCTTCCATCAGATCACATCCTGTCCACGAGCAAGTCCCACGCTGACTGTGACAACCCAGGCACGAGGAAATCTAATTTAAGGTCCCTGCTATCCAGATTCACAATGATCTTCAAACTTTCAAAACAGATGAGTAGAACCAAGAGTAGAACCAATTCCATGGGATTTCCCAGGAGAACAAGGGCAGATGCCTGCTTTTTACCAAAAACTGGTGCTTCTGAAGCCCATTCTGGCTCAGAGAGTGACACACACACAGATACATGCTGCCTCACACAGTTTTTCTTCTCTAATTTAACCTAAATTTCAAGATTCTTGTGGTGAAGGCTATTCTATAGAGGTAGGTCAAGAAGCACTACTGGAACAAGACATGGCTCTCAAAATAAAAAAGTCCTGTATGTACTTTATATGGGTCATTTCCCCCCACACACACATCAAAGGGGAACTGAGACCCCCACTCCCACAGGAGCTTTTCTTCTCAACTCCTTCATCACGGCTCTTCACTCCCGTTCACTTCCACCACCGAGAAGCCACGTGGCCACGTACGATGCTCCTGCCGGACTCCGCAATACGTTCTTGTAAAAGACATTTAATGCAGGTGAGATGCAAGGAAAGGCCACAATATCTCTTTAAATTTGAGAGAGAGAAAAGGTTTATTTGAGACAAGTGACCTCTAAAGTGCTGCTTGCCACTCTACTCAATCTCCCCAAATAAATCACAGCTTCTGTCTTTTCTATGGCATTTTTATGACCCAAACTGATTGTTCTTTCTTTCCGAGCTCACTAAGCAGCACTGCACAGATGGGGTGTTTCTGGAACAATGTGACAGTGACCGCAGGAAGGTCTTCACTGGATGTGGTTGTGAAGTTGCCGAAAGAGCTCTGACATCATCTGAACTATTGGGGAATAATCTTCACTTATTACCAGACTGTGATTTTTTTTGTGGGAGAAACTCGGAAACCATTGTCTTGAAAAATATGTTTTCAAGATATCCTTTTGATACAAAATTGTGTTAGGGAAAGAAGCTTTAAATGGCCACGTTCGCCTGTGTCCACATTAGAGGCTTTCAGGCGCAGACGTATCCACCTGCCTTATCTTCTGGCTGGTTGTGTGCTCCAGCAGCCGCAGACAGGAAAACCCCAAATATCCTTGAAATTCTAATAAACACTCAACGTAGAAAGAGATCACTTACTTGCCACTTTAAAGCATAACAATTACGTTTTTTTCACAAGAAGGGACAATCTGGCATGGGAATATGAGTGCGTCCGAGCTGCTGGCACAGACAGTCCCTGCAGCGGTGCCAGCACATCCTTGTGACTGACCTTTCCCAACAAAGTGATATTTAGCACCAAACCCCCCGCTGAAATGCCATACTGCGGTTCAGAGCTGTAAATGAAAGGAAGTTAAGAAAATAGAAGTTATGCTCTGCACAGCCACCTACAGCTCTGCCCTCCCACAGAGTCGGGAAAATACAGACGGTGATTACACCGAGAAAACCTGAATCAACAAGGGAAATTTTAAAGAGATATTGCAAATTATAATAGGAAGAAAGGAAAGAAAATCCACAAAATCCTTCAGAAGCTCATCTTAATGGTAGCATCAGTCTCTCTCGCCACAGGAACAGCAGCAGCCTGGACTGTTTTTTGTTGATGGTGAGATTTCTGAAGGTGGCACACAGGGTCCAGCCTGGCATTCACTGGGTCACAGCCCAGGGTGGCTCATGAAGCCACAGCGCTGAGGAGAGAGGAAGGAATCACAGAATAGTTTGAGTTGGAAGAGACCTTAAAGATAATCGAGTTCCAACCCCCTGCCCTGGGCAGGGACACCTCCCACCACACCAGATTACTCAAAACCACATGCAACCTGGCCTTGAACTTCTCCAGGGATGGGGCAACCATCCGTGGGCAAGAACACATGAGAGCATAAAAGCCAGTTCTGAGTAACAGCTAACAAAAATGACACGCACAAAATACGAAACTCTACCCAAAACCTTGAAAACACCCAAAGGGCAAAGGCCCCACGAGATCCACCAGCAGCTTGGCTTCTCCTACCGATTTCATGGGTGCAGCCACCCAGCACCAAAGGGGCAGCAGAACTCCTGCTGCTGGACCAGAGAAACCCCCAAACCACATCTCACCAAAACCTCTAGAAGATCCAAACCCATCCTTTCTCCTATTACACAACACAATACAGAAATTGTCACATAAAACAAAAAAAAAAAAAACCAACCCAAACCGTGAAGAGCAGTACATGTAAGTGCTCTTTGTCCTGCCTGGACAGAAAGGATGCTCGAGTCTTGTACATGTTATAGAAGATAAATTACATCAAAGATAAATTGCATCAAGAGACTGATTTATAGGTGTGAAGGGAGAGGCAGAGCCAGAGCAGCACTGCTGCTCTGAACGGCTGGACAGAGCCAGATGACAGGAAAAGGTAGCAACAGGATGCTGTAAAAGCAGCAAAGCACAGAAAAGAAGTATCTCTGCTCATAGTTGTCCTTGGGCATCCTTGGGAAGAGTGTGGAGAAAGCAGTGGATGTGAGGGGTAACTGCTGAAGTTGGGTGGGGGAGAGAAGGAATCAAAACAAGGGGAGAGGAACCAGAAGAGGACATGGATAATCTGATGAGTATCAGAAATGAACCAGCCAACTGCCATCCAGCTCATTTCCTCTTGGATAACAGGAAGGTATTCTTCAGTTTTATTATTTCCCTACATTTCATCACCAAAACCATCCTAAATTTACAATGGGGCAGTACCTTTTTTCTACAGTCACAAAATACTTTGCAACAATTACAACTACACTGAACTTTTATGTTAATTTTCAATCTTTCTAGTGCAGGAGACTGAACCACATCTCATTTGACCCCCATCTCAAACTCTCTAAGTTTCAAGACATCCAGTTTGAGATGCGTGATAACCAAAGACCGACCAAGACCACAAAAACTTCCATGCAACTAGGACACAAGGGCACAAGCAAATATTTCCCAATTAACATTAATTTTCTAAATTAATACTTACTCTAGCTTTGCAGTAGTGTTGCTATCTATACCTATGGCAACACACGCTGTACAAGAAGCGATTTGCCAACTTTCTCCAAGTCTTACGTCTGCAATTTTGAAATTAATTGGAATAGAAATTTTGATCCATGGTGTATCTCACAAGGGCATTTCCACAGGCCCAAGCAGAGTGCGTCTGCAGTGACATTTACTTCCTACGTAAATACCATTTACTGCCCACAGTGAAATCACACAGAATACACGGGAATTAAATTAAAAGCTAATTTTGGTGTAACAGATTGCTGAGATTGCACATGCCCTGTATGACAGAGCGAATGACGTGACCATTGATGGGGCGACCACCAATGAAGTCTTCTGAGCAGCACACTAAAAATCACTGTCAGCCTGAGCATAACTTTCCTTTACGTGCTCCCTGGGAAGGATTTGCTAAAATTAAGGCTATAGAAAAGTGATTGCAGAGTTTATATAGAGAGAAAGGCATCACAGAAGCTATGTCATAGAAGGGCTAAATAGACTTTTGTCTTTCTATTGCCCATTCTTTTCAGGGAAAGGGATGAGAAGAACCTCTTTTGGCACAAGGACCATGCTCTTCATGCTGCATTTCCTACATGACTAACCTTTGGATTTGCTGGTATCTTTCCCCCACGGAAAAGCCACATCTTTGCCCTTTTGTGGCACAAGTTTTGAAAATAAATATCAGTGTTTCCTGGCACAGTTTGGATAATTGAAAAACACAGTCTGAAAAGGCAGAGACAACAGGAATTCGCAAAACAGTTTTGACAGATGGACACAAGACCTATGAATTATCTTTTTCTACATGTAAAAGAACCTTCACCATTGTGTTTCAACCTGCAGTAAATGGCAGGTTTATTAAACATTCAGAAACATCTCTCAATGAGGGCAGTGGCCCAAGGACACATCATCAGAAACCGAATTACTAAAGGCAGCACAGTCTGCATAATTCTCATGGTGTGTAGAGTCCACTAAAAATTCAAATTAACGGAAGGAAAATGGGCAATAAGGATGCCAAAGTTTCACCTCATTCTTTATTTGATACTCCTTGATAGCAAAGTTTTTCATCAGTTTTCCTCGGTCCCCGTATGGACGTTTACAACCCATCGATCTAGTCTGGATGCAGCAGGAGCACCAGCCTCGGAGGGAACAGTCTGTCCTTTCACAGGCTGGGTAAGCAAATCTTCTGTCCTTGGATTTACAGATTGTCAGTAACCTTATACTTTATTTGCTTTTCTGAAGTTCCCTGAAACGTTGCCAGCAAGAGTAATATTCAGAAACAACACAGGGTTTATTTCCATCAACCACCCGAGGATGCACCGCTCCACCAACCGCCCCGTCCACCGCTCCTAACAGCTCTCCAACTCCAAACCCAACCACCCCCAGTTTAAGGCACGTGTATTTGTTATTTTATTTATCACTTGAGGTTTTTCCATTAAGAGGTTTTCACTCTTTTAAACCGGAGCCCATTAACACATCCTTGGAGAGTAAACTGTGATAACACTTGGTCACCTCTGAGCTTTAGGAATCGCTCCCACTCAGCCTCCATCACACCCAAGGGGTTTAAGGGTAGCTATTTTCCTTCCTCAGATGATACAGAAAGTCTAGACTGTTACAAACAGCCAGTTTAAAAAAAAAAAAGACATGTTTGCCTTCAGTTTTAAAAATTAAACAAAATTGCCAAACTAAAAAATACCACTTGATCAAAGAGCTGAAGGGGACCCTCTGCCAGCTCCTTTCAGTTTCCTTCCATTCCCTTCATCTGCCTTTTTCTCTTTGATGCCTTTAATTCAAAATCTACCCTCTAGTCAATATTAGAATGAAATAGCTTTGCCCAAATTTCTTCCTTTTACTTTCCGTTTGCACTTCCAGTGTTTGGATCCTCTCTGGGGCCCCTGCTGGTCCTCTCTGGGGTCTCTTCTTTGCAATCCCACATAAATACTTGGGTGATTTCCTACAAACCAGACCCTGCCAGCACCAGGGAAAGCTTTGTCCGGGGAGCTGGAGGGTGGGATGGGTTTCCTACACAGCTCGTTGAAGAAACCCTTCACTCCAGAAGGCTGGTGAGGCCTTTGGAGCACATCCCAGGCTCTACTTTGCCTCCAACTTAAGCAAAGTCCATGTTCCAGCATCTTATCTGCCAGCTGTTTTGATGGTCTCACTCTGAGCCCGCGATTCCATCATCAGTTCGTTCATTTTCACAAGATAACTGATTTCTCTAATTAGTTCTTTTTTTTTTTTTTTCCTTCTACAACCTACTGAAACGAGAGCAGTGAGGCTTCTTCCCACTGACAGGCAGGCAGTCTCTCACCAAGCAAACCTCCCTGTATCCCACTTTTTGCTCTCATCCATCCTATTTATTCCAGCTAAGAAAAAAAAAAAATCTCAGAGTTGTTTTTCTTTGCATTGGGAAATAAATTATTTTAATAATCTCATATAACAAGAAACTACTAAAACCAGCTAGAGTTCTCTGAAGTTATTTTGTAGAATTTTCATTAGCCCTTTTTCCCAAGGATTTCTATAATTAATTCTGGTTTAATGTTCACCTTTTATATATAAGCCACGGTTCTGCTCCAGTTTAGAAACATGTAAGTTTTAAAATACACTCAGAGCTGTGTTAATGGGCGAGGAGAGAGTTGTTCCTCTGAGGCAGACAAAGAGCCCACTTAGGTGGCCGCAGAGCGGGTAAGACGAGCCCAGTGAATTACTGATGCTGACATCAGTCCTCAGCAAACTTAATGCAAGCAAAAACATTTCCTCCTTAAAGACCCCAGATAGCAAAAAAAAAAAAAAAAAAAAGATTTCTTCCGTTTTTTTAAAGAGCAGCAGCCATGATGCATTTTTTTTTTAGTTTGTTTTTAAAGGCAACTGATGGATCAAATATTTTACCAGCAGGTTGAGATAAAATCCTTCAATAATGAAATGCAGAAGAAAATGGTGCCTCTCCAGCCACACAAACTTCAGACCATTTTCTTTTTTAAACAGAGGAAAGATGTGCTCACTGACAATATCTATTCCAACGCTTGTTTCAGCTCCTTAGCTGCAGCACACACTTACTCCAGCTATTATTAGTGCTGCAGACATGAATCTCAAAGAAATAAGGACCAAGTTGACACCATTCACAACAGCCTTGCAGCACCCCAAAACCCAGTAGTATTCCTAAAATAACCCCAGGCTTACAAAAAAACCAAACAAAACACACACACACCACAACAAAAAACATCTCAAAGAATTAAAAATCCCTAGAGGCTGTTCTATGCCTCCAGTAGCCAGGAGCTTCTTGGTCTTCATGGCTCCTACAGAGTGTAGAAAATAAAATCCTCTGAAGTATTACGTTTCCTTAGTTACAATAAGGTGACATGAGGACAGAATTTTGAACTAAATTCTGGTGTTGCCTTAAACCACACATGTAATGCAATTTTAATTTGGTTTTCCTATGTCTAAATTATAGATTACTGCTATGCCTTAACTCACGATAACACTAAGAGTCTGGCACGCAAATCTCTCTGCTTTGGAGGAGAAGTGGGGACTTCAGCTGTGAGAATTCACCTGTGAAAAAAATGTACTGGTATTGGTGAGGAATCCATAATATTGGGAACACCTGACACGTAAACCTAAGTTGAGTGTTTTACAAGTATCAATTAATACAGATCAACTCTTCTCTGGTTTATTCACAGCGTAACATTTTTTAAATGTCAAAATTGGGTTTTGTCGTCATGAAAATGGAACAGGAATGTTCAAAAAGACTTATTTTCAGTGCCAGGGTTCATCAAATTTTGCTGTTTGTTCTCATCACTGAAAACTGATACATCACAAGATTAAGAGCCTTGTTTAAATAATTACAGCCGAAAACGAGCTGTGACGGCAGCAAGTGACAAGATGAGTTCTGCAAGGAGCTGAAGTTTCAGAAGTCATTAAAAGTGGGGAGCCACGTGGGTGACAGCAGCCCGACGTCTGGGGAGCTCCCATCCTGAGCCAGTACCGCAGGGCACGTCAAACTCCATGTCTACAGCCTCTTCATCATCGCTGAATAATTTATAAACTCTTAGATACACTGATTGGTAAAATACCCCGGCGATGACTGTCCCTCTTCACACATCCTCGGGCTGCTACAGCCTCACCTCACCGTAGTGACACACAGGTCACAATCAGCTCCAGGGAGGCACCGAGCCGGACTGGAGGGCACGGGGAGTGTGGCACAAGCTCAATGATGCCACAAGCACCACTTGGCAGCATGTTACCTCTAACGGGATGCAGAATGGGGGCCTCGGACCCTGTACATGAGGAAAAAAAAAAAACCAAAAGAGCACCAATCTTCCATCTACATTTTCCTTCTCTATTCACAAAGAAATGCATTCGTGGAAGTGAGAGGAGCAAAACAGGGTGGTCCCAAAGCGGGTTGTGGATGGAAGCAGAATTTAAACAAAGCAGGTTTAAAACAAACCTAGTCCAGGAGGAAATAAACGATCAGATAGGGGTTTATTTGCATATTACGAGCCAATTTCCAGTAAAAACAGTACCTCGGGAAAAGACTTTTACTGTCGAAAAGAAGTACCATGCATTTAACCCCAACATACCATATTTGGAATATAAGAAAATGCAAGCTTTCTAGATTAAAAGGCCACACAGCTCATATTCAACCATTTTAATCTTAATAAACTATCAAACAAAGTACATTTAAAACATATCCTGCAAGTTGTTATAAAAAAAGCTAAGCCTCTTACTAAGTGTAAGGAAAATCATCCTTTCTTGGACTGAGCATTCACTCTCCAAGTACTTGGGGATCACAGCATTGAGTAACCAAGATGTTCCTACAAATCAATTAAGATGGAGAAACAAGGCATTCCTTCCATTGCAGGGGATGGAGGAGAAAAAGATCAGAAAACATGGACCAGGAGAGACCATAAATACTCTGAGGAGTTGGCTGAAACTCCAAGAAACTCAAGAGAGCCAAACCATGAGAACCAACATTTCCAGGAGGGAAGAGCCATCAGGAACCAGAAGGGAGGAGCTCCAAGGGCAATCACCCACTGCCTGTGCCTGCAACAAACTCAGCCAGTTGGGTGCTGAGCACCCATGGGCCCCGCTCTGAGCAATGATGGAGTGCTCCACACCATTGAAAAAATCGGGCTGGAAGCTCCAGGCATGGACAGAGAAAGCCTGGCAACAGAGGCAAGGCCAAGAAGGAGAGAAAGGCCCTGTCAAAATTGACCGAAAACGAAGGATCAGTTACTCTATTTGCACTGAAAACATTTAAAACTCCTGCTACCTGGGCTATGTTCCGTGTAAGTGCATTAGCAAAGACAAGGATGACACTGAATCAAATCAAGGACACACTATCCAAGGTCTGTTTTTCTTCTGAGGAACTGAAAATAATCCTTAATTGCATGAAGGTTTCAACTCAAGATCTGGGAGATCAAACCGATGCCCCTTGGAATCAGAAGATGGTGTTACACTATTTTAGTTACAGATCACAACGTGCATCATGTCCCGGTTGAGAGGACAGCAGGAATAGGAATGGGACTGAAAAAATGACTCCAAAATTTCTGTTCTAAACCAAACACAAACTTTCAGAGCACTTGTTATTATGCTCAGCATTATTAGATTTTATCTAAAGAGCAGAACACAGAAGCCTGGAGAAAATAAATTACTGTCTACTGGCGTAAGACAAGTTTAATGTGCACCTGGGATATTAAATGAAACTGTTTTCCTTCAGGAACAAACATTTTAGAAGCTTAGATGTTAATTCAAAAATCCTTAATTTTCTATAAAAATCACATTATCTCCAAAAGCCTCCCTTTTTAAATCCCCTCTGCAGATACATTACCCAATTACTCCCTATTTTCCCCATCAGACCCTCCTGCTACATAAATGGGGTAACTGCGTACGCATTCCAGGCTTGGGAAATGGTTAGAATGTGCATAAAACTCCTATTACAGGAGAACCATACACATCTAAATCGTTAAGTTTAGAGCTCTCTTTCATTGTGACTTCATAATGCCTCTACGTTTAAGAGTCTAATACCACAAAGTGCATTACAGGCAATTTAACAGACACTGGGAAAGTTATGATGCGAATTACAAAGACGAGCAGAATCTTGCTGAGATACATTGGAAACATTTAATTTTTTTTACTTTAAAATATTGCATCAGTAGCAGAGGAATTTAGATTAGCTTGAGCTGAACGTCTCCTGTCCTCCCAAACACAACGTCTGTGTTAGATCTCCACAAGACAGATGCAAAGTCCTCTACCCTCCTTCATCTTCCTCCAGAGTGGCAATGGCTCGACAGCTGGGGCCCCTTTGATCATTGTTTTCCACGCTCCTCGCTGCTCATCACCTTCACCGTGTTTGCTGGAGGATGCCTGAATCTATTTATCTCGTCTTCCACAAGGCATCATTCCAGAACATGCACAGTTTCTCATTATGTGCTTCCAAGGTGGATTTTGTCCCTGTCCTGGTACCTCCAGCCACAGCTGGCAGAGGAACAAGCACCATCTCACCACAGTGATCTCTCTTGGACATGCTCCCAGCTCTCAGCATCGTCTTGAGAAATACCATTGACCCCTAGAAGGGCCTGCATGGAAGGATGGAACGGCTCGTCCAGCTCATCTTCAGGGGCACTGCAGAAATTCACAGCATTGGGAGTTCTCTCTCTCCGTTCACCCTCCTTTAAGCATTTCTTTATGCAGGAAAAGAGATGGCATTGATTACAGAGAGCTACTCCGTCCTTTTTACTTTCAGAAGCCAAAAGCACTGGAATTTTTGGAGATGAGGGGTCTGTGCGGTGCCAACCAGGGAGGACACCCCTTATAATCTGAAGATCTTCCAGGAGGTGCTGGAGGCCCTGAAGCTGCTCCAGCTGCGGGTCCCTCCCTGGCCAGACCGGCCTCCTCAGCCTCAGGTTCACCTTCAGAAGAATTCTCCTCTACGGACCTTCACCAAAGCTCACCCTTCCGATTAGTCACATCAAACATGACTTCATTGCTGTTCTGATTAAATATCATTACACCACCACATTCACAACAGCTACAATTACAACTGAGGCAACAGCCCATTTTCAGACTATTGTCCTATACCAGTTTAAAAGCAAGTAACTGAAAACATTCTGGGATGGATATCTACAGACATCCAAGAAATTTTTGAATTTAATCTCTAGGAAAGCAAATGAAAAGTCAGACCTTCGCTGCTCTATGGCAAGAAACGGTTCTAGTTTCAAAATAGTATCATAAAACACTTGACGTTTCCAAGTTAAAAGTTAAAGACTTAAATATTTAAAATTCTGACACCAGTTATTTTGCTGTCGACTGTATTATCATGAAACACCTCTCACAGAAACGGACCTGTGACACCATAAAAACAAAATGGAACAAACTCAGGTGTAATTCAGCTCCTTGGTCATTTTAATCCCACACAGATTCTCTTTGGAGTCGCAGAATGTCACGGACAGACCAGTTTGAGAGTTGGGGGGTAGTTTGCAGGAGACTTGGTGGGGTTGCAGTAGGGGGCTACAGGTGCTTTTTCTTTTGAGGTTTTAAAGATAAAAGAACTTTTAAACATGGACTGGAATGCAAAACCAGTTAATCAGTTTTCAGCAGCTATTTAAAAAAAAATAAATAAACAAACCTCCCCCTCCTTAACATTTTATCCCATTTCATTTATGAATAGTAAATGAGTGAATAAATGGCCTGACTGGAGTGACAGCCGTCTGCTGGGTAGCATCCACAGAGCTGACACAGGGGCCAAAAAGCCTTTATAATTTGGTTTTATATTATTATTTTACTCCCGCCAGACCTTTCCTTGAGGGCTGGGTTTCTTTTTAGTCGTTTTTCACCACGGCCTAAACTCTACGGAAAGAGCAATCTCAGCTGAAGCACCAAGGTGACTAAGCATTCCCTGCTTTTAAGCAATTATTCAGACCTCCCTAATAAGAGCGGTGCAGGTAAACCCAGCTTAAGTGAAGTGATCCTTTCATATTTAAGCTCTACAGAGGAAGAAGTGAAGAAAGTCTCCATGGATGATGATACAAGAGGCCAATGTTGGCCACCAGCATCTCTAAGGTGAGGACCGCAATTACCTGGTTGAGCACACAGAGCCCATCAGCCCTTCAAGACAAGGAGCACCCCAATGGTGGGATGGACTCAGCACCCACAGAACAGCCAGAATTCACCCTCCTGCACACCCACATATTTACACATTGATTTTGGAAACTACATATGGAAACCTTGAAGCCCAGCACTTTCGCCCCCAGATACCGTGAGCTTCTACGTCAGACATAAAAACCAAAGAGGGGAAACCCACCCTGCACCACAGGGACCCCACGCACTCAGCTGCATCCCATCCCCCCCCTTGTATCTCCCCACACACACCATCACCTCACATAGACTCTCAACTTTTTGGGACCAAAGTCAAGAGCAAATTTCTTGCTACAAAGTCAGTGTCCTATCTCACGATGTCAGAAGAGCAAGGCTTTTGCCCGCTGTCTCCAAACCTCCCTCTCACACTCAAGCAGAAAGTTGCACAGTCTTTATTCTCACCTGTATGAGCTGCACTATAAATACAAAATTGTAATAAATAATCATGTTTATAAGCCTGGCCTCAGATTTTTAAGTCACCTCAGTCTTAGGTGACTAATTCTTGGCAGTAGCGTTAATAAAATACCAGCAACTCAGCTAATTTTCTGTCCGAGCACACCAAAGAGTAAGAGTCTGACAAATAGTGTATTTTTTAATTTCATTAAATGCTTTTATCTCAATAATCAAGGTGGGTTTGCCCAAACATTCTAGATTTCATTACCTCCTTTAAAAGAGGTAACA
This sequence comes from Scolopax mira, assembly GCA_004320125.1. NCBI lineage: Eukaryota > Metazoa > Chordata > Aves > Charadriiformes > Scolopacidae > Scolopax > Scolopax mira. Next base: position 10,765 of record BJBW01003183.1, on the reverse strand, counting down.
CCCCTCCCTCCCCAGTTTCACAAAAACGCTGCATCTTCAGGCACACAAAATAACGTGTGTCTTTTAAAGCTAATTGTAATTACATAGTTGGGCTAAATAATTAACCAATTCCACAGCACTCACTGCACAAAGGAACGAAGCAGTACAGCCTCCTAAAGCTTGAAAATCAGAGCATTACTGGGTCTATAAACCAGTATGCCCCCAAAAAAAAAAATGCAAGCAGCCATAGAAATGTCACACTTCAATAATACTCGCTTCACATTTATAGGCTAAAAAAAAAAAATATTCAAACTTTACACTTCTCAGAAGCAAATGGATTTTTTTTTTTTTTTTTTAATACTTCTGGATGATTTGTAAGCTTTTCATCTATCCAACAATTCCAAGATTCAAGGTCTCCCCCCCCACCTCCTCCCCGTTGGGGAGCGATGCCACAGAAGCAGTGCCCGTAGAGCCCCGGGGTGGCAGAGGTGACACTCGAGTGGCAGCGCCGTTGTCAAAACGGGTCACAAAAAACACAGCACAGACAAAAATCCTACTTACTTTGGAGGCCCAGGGTTGCAGGCAGTTGGCATAACATCGAACAAGAAAAGCCATTTCTTAGGCTGGGGGTGGGAAAAAAAAGTTTCCCTTCTCAAATAAAAGCCACGGAAGAAAAATACGGAGTAAAATCCCTTCTGGATTCTCTTTAAAAATCATAAACCAAAGCAGCAAATGTACGTTTAGGCAACTTCTCAGGCTTGAATTTCACACTGAATTTGATTACAGCTTTCACTGTATCTGAGGAGTTTTCAGTATTGCAGGGAGTTAGCAGCAGCAGCAGCGATTCCTAGAAAAATGTTCCAGTTTTAACAAGCACATAAATTCAAATCAAAAATGTTTCCTAGCTTTTCAAATACAAATATCCATCCATTCCCCCGGGCGAGAGGCAGGTACCCAAAAAAGTGCTGCTAAAATGGAATCAATTCTGAAATGGATTAGAACTGCAGGTTAAAGCAGCAATACATTAAGAGGCGAGATATAAATTCTTCAAATTCCTTTTTTTCTCTTCACTAAAATGCATTTACGAATGGCTTATCTTCGGGTCCACTTTTCGGAAACTTCACCTTCATATCGTAGATGAAATTCTGCAAAGGCTCTTCAGCATCTCAGGCGATTCAGGAATCCCACACCCTGGATATTAAAGTTTCTTCTTTATACTCTCGCCCAGCACAACCCCAAAAATTGCATTAGTGTCCGGATTGTAGCTCCAGGATCCGTGCTCTAACAGGTTTGCACCGTGGAATGTATGAAAAGCCTCTGCAATAGAAACACTATTCTCTTTTCCACCCCCCCCACCCCCCCACCCCTTCCTTCTCTTTTTAATGCAGTTTACAACTCTGCAGTGTTGCTTAGTATTCTAACGCATCAGGCAGACACCGGTTAATCCACGCCTAGCTTTTCCAGTTCAAACCTTTCTGTAATGCACGACAAACCAGTCCGTCCATGGCCACGGCGAGACCGGCTGCCGGAGTCCGAATCCCTACTCTCTTTGCTGGCTTCTCAGCAGCTCCCTCAGGAGAAGCTCCCATCGATTGGATGCTCCGCAGCAAGATGAAATATCTAATAAGGAGGAAAGAGAGTGGGAGGGGACCCGAGCTAAAAGGATGACATCACCTGGATAGAAAGCCTTTAGAAACTGCATTAGATCAATTGGCCACTGGATCTGCAGATGCAGCCAACAGAGCATCTTTATTGACCTAATATAAACACACCGATCGGGATAACAACTGCTCAGCAGAACACCTTATATTTTATATCATTTTATCATCTATTAATGCATATACTCTAACTCCAGACATTTTTCTTTTTCTAAATCTTTTTTTTTCTCCTAAAAATCATTTTTTAAAAAAATAATTTTATGTATCTACTAGCACTTCTGATGGCATTCGGGTGGATTATTCCTCATCTTCGCATGCAAATTTAGGAATCAGTAAAATAAAGATCTGCAGAGATTCCTGTGCACACAGAGAACACCCAGAATCAGCTCACAATAAAATATTTTCTACTTTTATGTATGTGTGTCACACGAGAGCTT
>BJBW01003181.1:66217-101758 GCA_004320125.1 Scolopax mira | reverse complement strand
TGTTGCCTCATTACAGGTGTACTGGTAACTCTGCAAGTTTATTTAACCATGTCTTGATACTACCTTGCCTAAGCACTATTGATCTTTGATGTCTGAACTTAATTGCAGAAGACATCTGGTACCATTAGATTTGAATTTGTGGTTTGGGACACAACTCTCATTGCCACAGGAATTGGTCCATCATGTTGTATCACCTCTTTTGTCACATGGACAAAAATGTAATTTAGTTGTACAGTAGATGACATGTCTTAAAGTAAAAACTCCAGGTGAGACCTGAGAAGCTGCCTACCCTCAGGTCATGTTGAGGAGTGGTCGGAGAGCCTTCCCCACATTTACATGATAAAATAACTCCAGTGAATTAACTCAAGAAAATATTTTTTTTTAATTTACTCCAGCATAATGCGAGTTGTCAATAGTGTCCCCCTGACTTTGCTGAGAAAAAGTTGCTATTGACAACATAGAATCATAGAATATTTTGGGTTGGAAGGAACTTTTATAGGTGCTGAGGACCCCAGAGCTGGACACACTACTCCAGGTGGGGTCTCATGAAAGCAGATTAGAGGGGCAGAACCACCTCCCTTGACCTGCTGGCCATGCTTCTTTTGATGCAGCCCAGGATATGGTTGGCTTTCTGGGCTGCAAGCACAAATTGCTGGTTCGTGTCCAGAGCAAGGAGGACATACCTTGTGTGAACAGCACTTCAGTCTCCTTTCCCCAGTATAAATGTATATTGGATAGCAGGGCCTAAGGACTCATGGGACAGAGAGAGGCAAGCACAGCACACACAGCTCTTGGACTCCTTTGACTCTAGGTATTCGGCACACTGAGCCTTGTCCCTGCCTCTTGAAAACAGCTGCCAGCTTCTTCATGAAGTGACAGACACAGAGATTACTGTGGTCATTCCAGACCTATACTGTTTAGATAAATCTTCATTCTTTGGCTTTGCTGACAAGTCCTAGCACATTACGCAGCCAATGTCTAAACAACCAGCAGTTCTGTACATTGTTCCACTAGACGAGATTCATCATGTTCTGTGCTTACAGTTTGTTCTTTCTTTTACCTACTGAGCCTTAGGTTGTAAACTTTTCAAGGTAAAGGACCTGTTAGTTGTTCTCCGTACTTCGCAACTCTGTAGACTAACAGCTCTGTGTAGTCATGTTCCTTCTGGGGTTTGTACTTGGAAACGTTATTTCATGTAGAAATTAGTCTATGATAGATAGTTACTTTGTTTTTACTTCCCCTATGGACATTTTTTCCATATTTAAGCTGCTTTTTTCAGATTTCAGCCAATTTTTGGATTAAATTCTGAATTTCTTTTTCAGTAGATTTCTAAGTGTATTCAGTCCTCCAGTTGTACCAGCTTGGATCCTGGGTAGTTTTCAAACACTCTCATATTTGTTGAAAATATTGCACTCTTCACTTCAAACTGTTATCATGAATCTCTTTAAAATATTTTTTTATTATTTTGAAATCTTTCAAGAATTCCAATTAGAAATAATGGACAGGCATCTCCTGCTGCATTTTATTTCCACAGAGTAAAATGATTAAATAAGACGTAAGTATAGAACAGCAATAAAATGAAGTGTGAACTACTTGCATATGCCTGAGCCCTATATGTCTTTCCTCATGAGCCTGTTTGTCCTGGAAAGAGTAAGAGGAGTTCTTAAAAAGAACAGCAGAAATGCTAGGCCCACAGAGAATGTGCTTTGACAGAGTAACTTGAGTGCAGCACCACATCATTAAACTCAGCAAAATTGTGAAGGAAAGGCTTGCTGCTATCCATAGCCTGGAGTGAGGTCACCAACTAAACTGACTTCATGACAACAAAAGATCCTAGACTGATGAGAAAGTGTCCTCTGATAGAGGTCAGCATTCCTCTGCCTAAGCAGGTCTTTCAGGCCTGTGGAGGAAAAAATGTGTTAGCTTGACTTTCTCGGACATATCACACAATACATGTGACCGTCAGCACTGTGAAACCTTTTGTGGGTTATAAAATGATTAACTGACCATTCAAATTCTAGAAATGTTGCATTTGTAGCAGCAATCAGCTCCTCAGAGAAGAGGCAGCAGAGTGTGAAACCTGAATTCAAGAAATGGGGAGGTTGAAAGAATAATTAAAATCAGAAATAACTTGGAGCTGCTAGAAATTATATTCAAGGTTTGCAATATAGCAGTAATATCTGTATTTATGTAGACGTGTGTGCATGCACGTGTGTGTAATGATAATGATGTAGTTTCCAAACAGAAAGAGAAAGACAGTTGCCAAAAAGTGTTCACCAGCTATTATAATTTTCCTGAGTGAACTGTTTTTAAATATTCTCTAAGGAATTCTGGTCATAAATATTTCTAAAGAGTATGAATTTAACTCATGCCAATCAATACCATAAAGCAACACTACAGCTAAGCTAGCCAAGTAGAGAACTCTTACTTATTGACTAAATCCCAATGATTCTTGTGTCTAAGGCTCCAGTTCTGCAACTTATACAGTAATAGTATTCCTAGTTTCAGAAGGTAAGCATCTGATACTGTATTTTTATATAGAAGATTAAATATTTTATAGCATATTTGCCTATTGAGGAAACTCTTTTACTTTGGGGAAAAAAACATCCTCCTATGAATTTCCTTTTACAGGAGACTGCCATTCTCAGAATCAGGATCTCTCTTGGACATTTCAAAGGACTACACACAGGACCTCCTTTCTTCACAAGGGACCTACGGTAGTGTTGTTTTGACTTTTAAGTCAGCCCTAGTAGGCAGATGTGGACTTCAGGTAGAATGAGCAATGCAAAGAACTTGCTTGGACTTGGGCTCTCCTTGTATTTTTGGGCACTGATGGACCTTACCACAACTGTGCTGTCAGGAAGTGCCAGGCCCCTCAGTGAAGGGCAAGAAGACAACCTGTCAGACAAGCTGCATCAGCGTATGAAGCGGAGCTGGGTGTGGAACCAATTCTTCGTTCTGGAGGAGTACACGGGAACTGACCCTCTCTACGTCGGGAAGGTAAGACCCACACCAGGAGGATACCTGGCAGAGCATGTACATTTGTGTACCTTTTGTCTGTGGTGATACACGGGAAGTTTCCCTAATCACATTTACCTTCTTTGAGCAGTGAATTTGTCCACATTAGTTTCACTTCTGCACCCAAGAGCTTTTGACCAGTATCACATTTGTTTGGGAAGCGTTTGTCTTTCAAGGGGCTGTCAGTGTATTTGCCTATTTCAAAGAGATCTGCTTCACCAGTCATCATCTGCAACTGAGGTAGTGTTAGAAAAACTGCAGTGATCTTTCCAGGCACTCCTACAATGTCAAGGCAAAGCAAGGTTATATTGACATATGAAGATTAGGAAAGAAAGGAAGAGTTTGTGATCATGCTTCTGTCTGTGATCAAGTCAGCTGGAAGCTGAAATTCACAGTAAAATTAAATAGCCAATTTCTTTTGAAAACTGCCATTTCAATTTTTGTTTTCTGCAAATTTCTAGGGTCAGAGTAGCTTCTTGCTTACTACAGCTTACCTAAAGGTTAATTCTGTGGACTACAGAGAAGTTGCTCCACATATAGAAGGTTAAAGGGTCAGCTTATTAAATCCAACCATGAAGGGTCCTATTTTTGGGTCTCCAAGAACCTACACATGAATACAGATAAGTGTAAAATGGATCCCTAAGCACTTTTTTGCAGCTCCTTGAGGAGCTTATTCCTTGAGGATTAAACTGAGATGGAAATGAGACCAGTGATATCTGCCATCACAATCTGCCTCACTATAGGCATACTCCTTTTTCTGATTTTAAAGACTGAATTGTTTAAACTGTTGACCCTGTTATTCAAAGGCTTATGGTCAGCAACAAGTTTGCTTCTCATTCTACACCAACATGACAAATCTGGAAAAAGTGGGGAGGGGGAGAGAAAAAGAGGGAGTTCAAACACTGAACAATGCAATTAAGATTTTACATGCCTAGAATATCAGATACTGCTATGATGAGTGCAGACTACATATAGGTAGATACGAAAAATTAGTAACTAAGACAGGATGTCAGAAAACAATTCCTTCAGATTTCATTGCTTATTTTTACATGATAAAGGCTCCTTCTTTCTTTCTAAGCTATCCATCTGCAGAAATTAAAAAAAATAATAATAATAATCACGTGTCCAGAGGCCCATTTTGGACTTGTATTTGTCATTCTGCAACCCCATAGACCTAAACTGGGCCCACAGTCACAACAGTATAAATCAAAATGAATCCACAGGCTTCAAAAGACCTCCTCCTGATTTATCCCTGTGTGACTGACAGGAAGATGTGCTTTCCTTCCTTCCACAGCAATGGCATTGCTAGTGATTGCTGCCAAATGAGACCTCATTAGTCTTCATTCATCTTCGCACCTAGCTTTTCAGCTCTTGATATCTCTATTGAATAAAGAAATTAATATTTGGCTTCATTCAATTCCAGGCTTTGGAACAAGGGCCAGACATATTATTTCACATACTCGGTTTCATCTGAAACGACTCCAGACTTGCACTGTGACCTGAATTTCAGCTAAAACAAGTACTGGAAGAAACCAACTCTTTTTCAGTTTAGACTTGATTGTGTCATTAGGAGCAGAAAAACAGGTACAATCGGCAGTGCTCTTGAGTTTGCTGCCACTCAGCTCTGCTGAACAGGGGAAGGCAGGGAGGACTCTTCATGGTCCATGTCCACCACACAAAGACCCAAGCTGCCACGAATGAGCTCTCTCCAGGTCCACCTGTTGGCACAGGGGTGCGCAAGGGCTAATTAGCTCTCACGTCTAACAGGGCCAATTAGCCTCACACAACTGCTGAGCTGGATCATTCTGAAAGCTTCCTAACTCTGCATTGCTCCTGTAGACCAGACATCAGGGGACTCTTCTGCCAAAATGGGCCTCTGGGCATCAAGCATTTCATCTTCTCCCACCCCTGATCTGGGTGCAGAGCAGCCAGGGAGGCAGTGGGATGAATGCAGTGGGGGCTGCCATGAGGGGGCTGCCATGAGGGAAAGGCTTCCCTTTGTCTCATACAGCCAAAGGCACAGGCTCTCAGAAGAGTCTGCAGCCCACCACAATTTGTCGCCTGTGTTCATGCTGCCTGTGTCTTAGGGATCCTTAGGAAAGAGGTCAGCAGGGAATAGACTGTGGGATGAATTAATCATTCTGGCAGGCCAGGAATTTTTCAGCCCGAGTCACCCCAGGCTGCCTCAGAAATAGCTCTGGAAAGGCTTCTGAAGAGCCAGGTGGAGGTGCAGAAGGGTTCCCAGCCTATTGCTCACACCAGCCCTCCAAACAGCCCTGGGTCCCACACCTGGTCAGACAGAGTCTCTTCTAACCCATACCCATGATACCCTGAAACATCCTGCTAACCAGGCCTTGCTTTTATCCATCGGTTCTCTCCAAGCCCGTGTCAAAAGGAGAAAATGAAAGGCTTCCCATTAGAGAGGGGCTTTTCTAATGTTCTTTTACAGCTGTTCATGGCTATCTATGTACAGCTGGAGCAACCCAAAAAGCACCTTGACTTGAACCATGGCTCCAGGCTTGCCCAATATAATTTTCAAGGCTGCTATGAAAAATGTACTTTCCTACATAATTGTAAGGTGAGGGGCAAAATATATTCTGGACAGGGAAATGAAAAGAAAGTTCCTGAGGTGAAGTCAGTGCAATTTTTTGCTTTTATCCATTACTCATTTAAAGAGTTTAGATTTAAATTAAAGTATTTTAGCTTCAGAGGGTTCCTGGTCCCGTCATAGATAAATACTTCACCTTGAGTACTGTGTCCAGTTTTGGGCCCCCTACCACAAGAAAGACATTGAGGTGCTGGAACGGGCCCAGAGAAGGGCAACAAAGCTGGTAAGGGGTCTGGAGCACAAGCCTTATGAGGAGAGGCTGAGGGAGCTGGGGTTGTTCAGTCTGGGGAAGAGGAGACTGAGGGGAGACCTTCTCATTCTCTACAACTACCTGAAAGGAGGGTGTAGAGAGGTGGGAGTCGGTCTCTTCTCACAAGTTACAGATGATAGGACAAGGGGTAATGGCTTCAAGTTGCACCAGGTTAGATTTTAGGAAACATTTCTTTACTTAAAGGGTTGTCAGGCATTGGAATGGGCTGCCCAGGGAGGTGGTTGAGGCACCATCCCTGGAGGTATTCAAGAGATGAGTTGACATGGTGCTTGGGAAAATGGATTAGTAGTGGATTGGTGTTGTTTTGCTTGTGGTCTGCAGTTTGTGTGGGTTTTTTTTTTTTTGTTGTTGTTCATTTGTGGGTTGTGTTTCTTGGGTTTTGGGGGTTTTTTTGTTTTGTTTTGGGTTTTTTTTGTGGGTTTTTTTTTTTCATTGGTTGAACTAGATGATCTTAAAAGGTCCCTTCCAACCTAGGTGATTCTGTGATTCTGTGAAGCTTTAACTTTCCTAGAGGTAGCCATTATCAGCTAATAGGATGAACTAGGGAAACCCAAGCTCCCATGTTTGCTGCAGCAGGTATTTTCCACATTCATCTAGCAGCCTAAACTGCATCAGAAATTCAGCTGAGTACAGACTTCACCACTTTGCCAAGTCAGAGACTCCCTAACCGTATTTCAAAGGAGAGGTATTTGAAACAGAGCAGCTGAATGAGTGAATAAAATGCATTCTTTCTACAGACTATCACTGCAGATCAACAAAACTCACTCACAGATCTCCACAAAAATCCCCTGCAGGTGTTACCTCCCTGGAGGCAGAGAACGGAGAGCATGTCAAGGATGGAGTCACAGCCAGATAGCAGAGCTGCTCAAGTCCTTCCGGCAGCACCACCCTCTTCCTTATTCCCTTTGCCTGGAAATATGTTGCTCAGATGCAGATATAGCCTTCTTAATCTTTTGTAATATCCTCATCCAAAGAAGCAACCCAGGTTGACAGAGTGAACAATTTCTCAGGGGTTATCAGCTTCACTCTTCCCATAGTCCATTCTTTTAATTAGAGGAGAAAATACAAATTAATTCCTTCTACTCCTGTGTCCACCACACAGCAGCACAATTTATTGCACCATTAGAATGGAGCCAACAGAAAACCAGATCACCTTTCCAACACAGTGACTTCTACATGCACCCTGAACTGCAGCATCCTGATACTGGGTTTGTCATTGCAATGGTGTTAGCTTCAGTCCCTTCAGACACCAAATTCTTTCAGATTTATTGCAGTCTGAAACTATTGAGTATTTTATATTCTTTTTTGCTTTGTCTAGAAAGAGCAGATTATATGAGAAGCAGCAAAAGTGCTGCTAGTATTTCTTACTGCCCTTCCTTGGTTGAGACCAAATACTTTTAAGAAATCACAATTAGACAGAGATCCTCTTGTACTCCCAAATTCTTATTAGTGTCTCATGTTCAGTCCTTGTTTTCTCCCTACACAACAGCATTCGTTCCAAATAGGACTTCAGACAGAAGGTGTAATTTAACCCATGAGTTTGATCCAGTATCTTCTTCTAAGTCTCTTAAACTTTGCAGAACACCTCCTACTATTTTAAAAGATTCTTTCTTCTTTTTTTTTTTTTTTGGTTTGGTTTGATTTTGGGGGTTTTATTTTATTATTATTATTATTTTAAATATTTTTTATTTTCTTTTTATTTTTTCTGGTTTCATTTCTTTTTCTTTTTTCTTTCCTCTATCAATTTCAATTTTCATTGCCGTTGCCATTTTCTTCTATAATTTATTTTCCTTTGCCTTTTCTTTGACTTTGAATTTGACTTTGAATTTGACTTTTACTTCTTCTTTCTTTTTCTTTCCATTTTCCTATTTAATGAGGACTTGTTGGTGCTCCAAAACACATTTTCTTCCATCAGGCCCAGATCTCAGTCCCAAAGTCTAACATCTGTACCTGTCTCAGCAGCTGCATTCTCTCACTAATCCACTGATGCACTAAAACAAGTGCCCAAGATGTAGCTTAGTGGTTCTGAACCAATTCAGAAAGCTATAATAGTGTCCCCCTTCTGGAAGCACCCTGTTTACTAGCTCCTACAGTGATAATGTCTGAGTTATGGGTATGTAGGGTGAATAGTGACACCAACTGTCTTTTTTTAAATTAATCACAAGATGGTGATTCCTGAAGATTTCCAGTTTGCAGCCCTGGTACCTGCGTGCAAATTAATAGAGATGGCAGTCATCTAAATTTAACTGATTGCCACTGCCAAATTTCTCTGGGCTGGTTCTTCCTCCATTTCGCTGATACATGACCTGAGTACTGCCAGCATTCCTCCCAAGGACCTCTCTCAGATGCAGTAGCTGCTACAGAGAACCAGTGGCAAAGCAATGAAGTGAAATATCAGTGACTTGACAAGAAAGTTGTCACAATTTGCACCTTTAGCTCTTGCAGGCACTTTGCAGTGGCCTTAACATTCATTGTCCCAGAAGTCATTAAGGCTCAATTGGCCACCTACATACAGACCTGTCTGCAGGTTGGGACTTGCCATGGAAAGCAATATAGATGCCACCTCAGCTGAAATCAGTCTTACCCTAAAATCAGGAGTAGGCTATGTGCTATGCTCTGAGAGGTTAGTAAGGAAAACAGCTTGGAGAATGAGCATCTTCCAACCAGACCCTTCTCTGGGGAAAATGGTCTTTCAGCTCACGAGTCAATGGACAATGTGCTCTAAAATATCTGGTCCATTGGCATTAGAAATGATTAGGTCACATAAGAAAATTTGTTCACATCCCTATAAAAGTTTCTCCTGTGTGATAAATTTTTGTACAGTTTTCTGTATGTTTTTAAATAGCTCAGAGATGAGATTTCTTTATTTATTGAGAGAACAGCCTTTAATCAAATGCATCAGGTTTTGACTTCTGCTTTCCTACACATAGGAAACATCCGTTTCTATTTGGATTCTTTCTTTAAATCCTACCAATCTGTGTTCATCTGTCCAGTTTATTATTTCTAGATTTTTCTCTCCAGTACAAATATTTACCTATGATTGGCCCCATCCTCCACAATAATTCCCATATGTCCTTTGAGCTCACCAAAGCATTAAACACACACTTAATTCTGATCTTATTTCCTGAGATAATTAGCTGATATATGCATTTTAAAAGGTGCTTAACTAAATCCAGCCCACTTTGACAACTTTTTTTATTATTATTCTTTATTCTCTCTCAAAATGATAATCACACTGGAACATGGTATTCACACCTGAGTCATTCTTGAAAATCCCATTTTGATTACTGCACCTCAATTCTATTGCCTTCTTGTCTTTTGGGACTGAACCAATAGCATTTCTCGGCATTGGTCTTTATGGTCTATTCCTCAAAAACATGGAAGTATGAGCACAACATTAAGGATCTTCATAGAGTGAGTGAAATTTAGTGATTTGTTTGTCTTTTGATAGTCATTCCAGCATTTCATGGGAACCAGGTGTTTAACAGAATGGTAGTCTCCGGGATGATTTGTTTCTCTGTTTTAGGTTATAATTAGCACTGCATTTACTTTTCTTCTGTTCTGTTGCATTCATAGCTACCTGTGGCTGCTCAGAATTAATTAGTAGTCATGTAATAAATCAGTTTGCTAATTCCATAGAAAATCTGGGATGCTTCTCATCTCTATAGTCTGCCATGGACACAATCAAATGTTCCTCACTGCTTATTTTACCTACTATTTGACAATAATTTTTTCCTGAAAATGTAAGTGTAAGTGTACAGCCTAATTTTTATTGCTAAAATTTTCATTGAAAGAAAAATGAAAATATTTCTGAATCATGAGAGTTACGGAGTAGCTCTCCCATCCTGCTTTCCCCTTCATCCCAAACAGAATTACGTCATCTGCCCCAACGTTATGCTACCCATGGACTATCTGACTCCTCTTAAGCCAGGTGAGCAAGCACAGGTTGCAGCTTTGCTGACCTCACCTTATCCTCAGCCTGGCAGTGAGTCCTTTTCAATAGCCATGACAACCAGGCAAAACATAACTCTTGCGTTGAGTTACATTTCAAAAACTGGAATGTTGTTGCTGTTTGGGTGTCTCTGCCTTTTCTTCTGGCACAGCTGTGGGTGCAGAAATGGGAAAACAGTAGAGGGCTTTTAATTGCAACTCTGTGATACAAACTTTACTGAGTATTTGCCTCTTTCAGCAAAACAAGTTCATTAAAACCAGTTTGTGAGTCCCCACAGTGAGGCCGAAGTGCTCAGGGAGCTCACGTGCTTCATGTCTCAGCAGCTGCTTGCCCAGCTCATGGTCTAATTGAATCCTGTTCCTTTCCACAGCTCCACTCTGACATGGACAGGGGAGATGGTTCAATCAAATACATCCTCTCGGGAGAAGGAGCTGGCATTGTGTTTACAATTGATGATACCACAGGGGACATCCATGCCATCCAGCGACTGGACCGAGAAGAAAGGTCACAGTACACCCTGAGGGCACAGGCTCTGGACAGACGAACAGGCCGGCCAATGGAACCAGAGTCAGAGTTCATCATCAAAATCCAAGACATCAATGACAATGAACCCAAGTTCCTGGATGGACCTTATGTAGCCTCTGTTCCAGAAATGTCACCTGTGGGTAAGGCAGATTTTATGGAGTGTCTTCCCCCTAAAAGCAAATTGGAAATTGTCACTATAACATAAGTTCCCTGACTCCTTGAACTCAGCTTTTGCCCCTTGTGCAGGAGCTGCATGGCAGGAGAGCTTCCCCTGGGATGCCCAACTGCTGCAGAAGAGCAATATCAGGCTCTACAGCACTGTTAGCTGGGTCCCTCTGAAAGACAACATCCCAATGGAAGCAGAAGAGCTGAAAAAGGTGTAATTAAAACATGCCGTCCTCAAACAACTTGCAATAACTTGGTACCCCTTCTCCCCTGCCATCAGATAGTAGCAACAGTAATGACCATTAGACTCCCATTACCATCCAGAAAATAACACAATTTTTGGAATCTATTCTAGTTCGTATTGAGAGCTGCAGTACTGTCCAGGAGACCTTGAAATCTTGGAGAAGTAATAACAACTATTAGCAGCTTTGCTCCTCCTAAATCTGTTTAAGTTTGCACTAAACAGAGTTCAGCGGATCCTAAAGTTCTGATACCGTTTGCTCTCCGCTTACAGAGCACGGGAACAAGTCAAACACAGTCCTGTTAGTGCAGTGCAGCCAGAGGAAAAACAGCAGCCTTTCTACCTATGCGAGTCAGGAGGAACCATTTCCATAAAACAAACCAAATAGGCACATAAAATATTGTTTTCCCAGACTTTCATCTTTCTTTTGGAGATGCTTATAGCTTTTTGGAGCTGTGACGTCATTACAGAGATAGTGCCATATAAATCACATGACCTGAAGTTACAGACATGATTCAACTTCTCATTCTTCAATTTTATGTTGACGTAAAGCCTAGAGACAAGCATCAAACACAAAAGTTCCATTCAGAAATAATGTTTCTTAATGGTAATGGGTAGCTTGAATTCGGGTTTATTTTCCAGTGCGTATCTAGTATCACTAGATTTGTTTCTAACACAAAACATTATGTAGAAGGCTAAATACATTCATAAAGGCATTGTCTGACATTTTAAGGAGTCAAAAATCATATATTTCAAACAGTTATGCCTTACCATCTCCTTGTTCTTGATAAATTGCATCACCTGCAAGCCATTATTAGCTTCAGAGGAAGCAGACCTTGAAAACCAATTGGAGAAAAGAAATATGTGTGCGTCTGTGTGGATTCCAAAAGGCACTTCAGCAGGGTAGAATCTGTAGGCCATGCAATGTCAACTGCAATCCCACTGAGAGATTATCTCAGAGATGCAACCCTTTGTGCTCACTGTTTGTGTATGATTTCTATCCCCTAGTCAACATACAGCATCCATGGGCCCACTGCAGCAATCCATAACACGTAGCTATAGATCTTATTTGAGCTGCCTTTAAATAACATTTAAAATCAAGAAAAGGGGGGAAGAAGCAAGCAGTATATAACTACAAGCTCTCTGCAAACCGTAACAAAGTACTGTTAGATCAGCAATTCTGTAGCTGTGGTCCATAGAGTACTTGCTCTTTTATATCTTCTTATAGATGCACGATGAATTTATGCCTATTAATTCTTTTAGTGCTAATGAGATACAAGTCTGAGTAATAAGTACAAGCACTATGAGCATAAAGTGAAGAGGTTCAGTGCAGGAAAGCTCTTGGTAGGCATCTCTATTTATTTGTCTTGAACCATGTGCTTTTCATGCCAGCTCTTTATCCCACAAGGTCTTTCCTGATGGATTTTTTTTTGTCAGGCACCTCTGTTATCCAGGTGACAGCGACGGATGCTGATGACCCAACCTATGGAAACAGCGCAAGAGTAGTGTACAGTATCCTCCAAGGACAGCCATATTTCTCTGTGGACTCTCGGACAGGTATGTTATTTCATCAGGGAATGAGGCAGTGTGAAAGAGGAAAAAAAAAGTTTCAAGCAGAAAGAAAAGGTGGTGCATCATGACCATGGTCAGTAAAAGATATTTCTGTGGCTTGGAGCCGAGATAGAGCAGCACTGTGCGAGGGTTAAAGCAAGGCTGGGGTAATGAGCTCCAGAAGAAGACTTGTTTGCTGCAGCAGTATATTCATCTGCATGACCCTGTTCTTGCTGGCTTCTGTCACTGCACCAATGACTTCAGGAGATCTAGTGGGTAATAAGGCTTAGTGGAAAACAAGCAATCTGTGAAGCAACCAGGGCTGGAAAGTGCAGGGTAAAGGATGCAGTTATCTGGAGTAGTTTTACCTAAGGGTGTTCTTGTTAATAACCTTAAATTTATCTATAGGACACCCTCTCTATTTTGCTTGCTTTCTCTCTTTCTCTCATTTTCTGTGTATTTCCAAGGTTTATCTCCAAAAGAGGAATCTGACAGGTTTTGACAGTTTCTAAAGGGCATCTGCAGTGCTAAGGTCAGAAATGCATGAGACGATAGTCATTGCTCAGCCCTAGGCGACAAAACAGAAAAGGCACTGCATAATCTACTTCTGAGAGTTAGCAGTTTATGGAGTAGGTGCTCTAGCCAAAGACAAACTTCTGTGTGGCATGTTGTTTCCTCGGCTCCTTGCAATATAAGTGAAATAGTAAAATTGTAATCAGGTTATGAACCACAGATAAACAAGGGCATAATTATAGATTTGCTAAGTACCGAATGATTTCTAAGAAAGCAAAGCAGCAATATTAAGGGTCAGACCCAGTACAGATTTAACTGCCAGAGTGTGACTTAGAAAGAAGCTAAGTTCAGTTCAAAATCATGTACTTTAACCCAGAAAAGGTCTTTTTCTTCCACTTTTTAATCTCCCAGTCACTTAGACTTGCATCTCTGGTTGTGTCCAGGGCAGTCTCAGACTCCACAAGTGAGGAACAGGGCACCTGTTTTCAGCTAAGGGCAGTTGTGAGCCAGAAAGCCTTTCCCCATCCCAGGTGCAGAGCTCTAACCAGCTTCCCCAGTGCAAACCCACCTGCGGGATTTGGTAGCCCACAAAATCCAACTGCAGCTTTCACGTTCTTCTGAAACAGAGAAGAATGTTTCTGTTCTGATAAACAGTCACCAGCTCCTTTGTATTGATGGGTAGTGATCAAAGCCCTAGTGGGCAACCCACAATACGCTCCTCTGCTAGAAGTGTCCTTTTTCTTCATCTCCCAACGAACACAGCCTCTTGGTTTCAGAAGCATGTTCCGTCACTGACCTCAGAGGTGTTTGAACAAACATGTATGTGAAGGCAAAACCTCAAAGGAAAGCAGAGAGCCTCTTCTTCCCTTTTTCCAGAATATTTTTACAGCCCATCCATGATTGTATTTCCCTAGAAGGTAAAAAACATGGATTTAAATCCCCTCAAGTGGAGTAGGAAAAGGTCCCTGAATCACCCACTTCCCAATAAACCATCTGACTATCATAGAAAAGAAAGGACATCAGCTCTGCTCTTTAGTACTTATTTTAAGAAAGCCAACCTCACTTAGTTTAGTAAGAGAAATGGTACCATCACATTTCTTTTGGAAGATCTGAGATTCTTCCCTAAGGAAGAATGTTTTCCTAAAGAATAGGAAAGCCCTAAGGAACGTTTTGAGGTTCACCACCATCCTCAGCATTTCTTTGCTGACCAGCTGTGTGCAGCAGTACTGCAGGCTCCCAGCTCAGCATGGCTGCTCCTCTGGGTCCCATCTGAAGGAACCCCATCTGTCTCTGAGTCTTGGTATCCTGGACTGACCCTTCACTAGGGACCAGAGGCCCCAAACGTAGGCATGGCAGAGCCTGGCTTTTTAGGAACTAAAGTCTTTTTTTAGATCTAGATTGTTATGTGTTAAAGATGAGTTAAGAGTGGAAATTCCCTACAAAGTATTTATATATGGAGAAAATACTTCCCCCGAATGCTAAGCATTTTCATGTCTTATTTATATCCAAGGGAGCTGAGGAGCTGCTGCACTTCATGGGAGTCGCTCAACTTTCCAGGATGAGACTCTTAAGGGCTAGATTAAAATAGCACACTGTGAATTGTTCAGTACTGGTCACTATTTCTTCCCTTCTACATACAGTGATAATTGCCATTGCAATATCCTTTTACTGCTTTTTTATTAAACCCATACATTGTCTTTCTGCTAAAAATACAGACTAAGTGCAGATCAACCAAGTTAATGGTGTCCTGATGTTCACCTACAGCATGTTGAGCCATGCAACGGGGGTGGTGCCTGGGGATGACACATATTTGCCCCCACATAGGAGGGCACCCCAAATGTGTCACAGCCCATGTCTAGCAAGGGCTGCTAGTGCCCTAGAAAGTGTCCCCTGGCAGCACATTCCCTGGGCTTCATCATCAGCCACTGCTACCCTCCAGCTCAGGGACCCTCCAGCAGCCTGTGGAGCAGTTGCCCCGGGCAAAGGGGCAAGCTGCCGGCACGCTGTGGGCAAGGAGGTGCTGAAGGCGTGAGGAATGGGTCGTACTGGGAGGACTGGAGGTTTGGCAGCTCTGAAACGTGGATCTGTGCCCCTCCATCCTGGCAGACAGGCACGGGGAAGAGCAGGATTGAGTGGGAGCAGCCGGGTGAACAGGAAAGGAGGGAAGGAGAGCGTTCGCCGACGGACTTGATGGCCCAAGGAAAATGAAACAAGAGCACCCAAACCCTGAGGTGGACACCCGACGGTGTGGCAGGCAGGGCCGGGGCCGGGGGTTCCGGGGGATGAGGGGAGCCGCTGCCCCCGGCCAGCTCCTGGCATCCTCCATCAGAGAAGTGTTGCTGCCACCTCATGTCCTCTCGCAGTAGTGTTACCCCCAAGGAAAGGGACAGCTTTGCAAGGTGGGGGGAGCAGGGCGGCCGACCCCCACCCTCACTGGTACGGGAGCAACCTGCCCTTAAATTCTGCTCCCGTAGCCGCCGGCAAAGCCCGTGGGTTTATACCAGGTTGCCTCCAGGACTGTGTTTTAGGAGACTGGAAAGCTCACCTTGTTGCATCGTTTAAGTAATCACATCACTTCTACCTTTTGTGAGGACATATTTAGCCTGAGCAAGGACTTAATTCGGTGTAGCACACTCTGTTCCCAAAATGCTTTTCCAGCTTCCTTTATTTTAATTTCGAACAGACAGCCTGCCCCAGAGCCGATGAATTTTAACTGGGCTTCTTTAAAATTCACACCTTCTGTTAACCTAGATTTAATTTGGGTAAGTTTTACTCTGCCAGGAAAGGTGAGGCTGAATGCAGAGGCTGGTCTCATTCTTGACATGGGGAATATGATGTAGGAGCAAGACAACCCCACTTGTTTGTGTATTCTTTAACTGCCATTTCTTTTGTTCCTGAAACCCCTTTCCCCCTTCAATCTCACAGGCTTAATTAGGACAGCTCTAATGAACATGGACAGAGAAGCAAAAGAATATTACGAAGTGATTATCCAGGCCAAGGATATGGGTGGACAGCTGGGAGGATTAGCTGGAACCACCACAGTCAACATCACCCTCTCTGATGTCAATGACAATCCACCCAGATTTCCTCAGAGTGAGTACTCCCTGTGTCAGGATGGGCAAAAAGGGGAGTTGGGAAGCTGCTGTTTGCTCTCATTAGAACCATTTTCAAACTCGGATAGTGACAATAAGAGATGGACACAATTTCAGATCAAAGAAGGGACTTCCAGGCAGAAAATGTCAAAACGGAGAATTCACCAGCTTGTCCTTCAGAAGAGGTTTCTGACCTCCAAAATCATCAAAACCAACACTTTTTTTATTTAGATGGCGGGAAATTAATTTACAGAAAAACGAAAGAAGGAGACCTTTTGTGTTCCTAGACTGCTCATGGCCATTGCCTTTGGCTGCTACTTGTTGCCCAGGTTCTTTTATTTGTTTTCCTGTCTCCAAAAGGTTGTCAGTCAAATCAGGCACATGTTGTGGTACTGGAAGTTGAAAGATAATTCATTCAACACTCCAACCAGGCCACTGCAGGGGAGTGTCTGGTCACGGTGTTGCTGGTGTAGAGTGAGTTGTCATACAGGCTGCTCTCCAGGAAAGGTTCATTTAAACCTTGGCAACATACAGTTAAACACTAACATATAGAACAGCCAAGTTAAAGGAATGTAAAATAGGCAACTCTGCTCGTATCAGGAATGTTACTTCATAATCCCAAAGCAAGATTTGCAATCTTTGCTCTTTCTTTTTAAAATTATTTTAGAGCAAATTTACCTACATACTTATATATTACTGTTAAAAACTTGAAAGAAACTTTTCAGGTTTGATTGAACACTGTTTCTTTTGGTGGTGAAGATCCATCTCAAGCTGTTTTGGTGTTGCCATTTTTCTCATCTAGCTGAGAAATGAAAAGTCCTGTGGTTCTTGTTGTTGCTATTCTTCTTCTCCATCTGTTTCTGCATGTTGCACTGCTAAATCAAAGCACTCCACCGAGATAAGCAAGAAGCATCAACTTCCACTTTTCTTCTTCTGGCAGGGCAGCTTGTTGAACACACCATTACCAATCCTGTTTTGAAAGTGGCATGAATTGTAACTGTTTCATATCAAGCTCTTGATTAAGAAAAATGAGAATAGATCAAACGCTACTGTTGGTGTAATTTTGCCTTGTAAAGCTCAATAACTGGTGGAGTTAACAAAGTGCATCAAGGAAGGTTTGAGCATAAAGTATGATGGCAGAGGAGTATTTTTGATACAACATTTGTACTTTTAAAACACTTTTTTAAAATAGCAGCTTTCTCTTTCCCCAGGCTTGCTGCTGAGCAAATTAGTGATGCACCAAATGTGTAACTGGTAATGGAGTAACTGATAAACCTGGAAGAAACAGGCAAGCTTCTGAGTGCTCAAAGCCTTGTTCAGGGTGGAAAAGAAGTTTATACGGACTTGAGAAAGGATTTGTGGTGCTCAAAACTTGTGTGTTTATTCCCGCTGTACAAGCTGATCTAATAAACGATGCCTGTCCCATTAAATCTGTTTCATATCCTGCTTTATATCATGGCTGCAGCAGCACTGGTTAATTGCCCTATTTTTCTAGCTGAAGTTCCCATTTTCAGGTATATTGCTGTTTTGAAAAGAACCCGTTGAACAAACCTGTTGATGTGACAAACACCTAAATAAAAATTTCCCAGGCAATTCACTCTAGCTGTGGCTAGAATCACCCCGCTGTTGCAGCTTTAGGAAAGGTACTAGAGATTCCCTGCAGGCTATGCAGTATTGTCGCCTGCCTTGATCTACTCTTTGCATCGCTGGGTGGTTTTCAGTTCCTTTTCACAGCTTTTTTTTTCACTCCCTGCTCTCTCTCTCTCTCTCTGCTGCTTGTGCCAGAGCATTATCAGATGAGTGTGCTGGAGTCTGCTCCCGTCAGCTCCACTGTGGGCCGCGTGGTTGCTAAAGACCTGGACGAAGGCATTAATGCGGAGATGAAATACAGCCTTGTGGATGGAGATGGACTGGATGTCTTCGATATTAACACCGATCCTAATTACCAAGTTGGCATCATAACTGTGAGAAAGGTAGTAAAGTTTCCTTTTTATAGTAATTTATATGGCTAACAGTCCTGATTACATTTTATGTGTGCAATGTTCCCTGTGCCTGTAGTAACTTTG
This sequence comes from Scolopax mira, assembly GCA_004320125.1. Classification (NCBI taxonomy): domain Eukaryota; kingdom Metazoa; phylum Chordata; class Aves; order Charadriiformes; family Scolopacidae; genus Scolopax; species Scolopax mira. The sequence goes on along the minus strand of BJBW01003181.1, from coordinate 83,756 downwards.
TTCCCATTACGTGACAGTAGCCCCTTTCCTGCTATAAACCACAATTTCTTTAACATTCATTGCTAAAATATGAAAGCAGACTGAGTTTCTAGGAGCAACCTTTAAAAAGTGGGGACAGCATTAGCATAAACTTGTCTTTTCCCACTGAAGGGATGTTCTGATTCACTATTTATCTATTTAAATATTCTCTGTAGCTTAATTATCCTACAAAGCAAGAAATTAGATCAATATTTGCATTTGAACTGTACACATTTTTCACTTCGGTGTCCCACAAACAATAGTAAAGCATGCCTTAGAATTATTTATAAACCAATAAAACCTAGGCATATTTTTTTTTAATTGCTGCTTGAAGATCCATAAATGCTAGTTAGGCTAGAAGTTGTCTGTAAAATGGCAGCTGTGAAACTTCTAGTACTCTGCACCACCAGCTATACAGAAGGGGATGGAGTATTTTGCTTAGACTCCCTGCTATATCATATTTATTCTACAATCTTACATAAATGCTAGAAGTTCAAGTCCATTTCTAGGTTATGAGCTTGTAACCGTATTTCTGCCTAAGCATATCTAGTGTACTAATAAGAAAGTATAGTCTTCATTTAAATAGCCTGGACTAAACTGTGCACTAAAATGGAACAACTCATGGGAAAGATTTGACCCTGTAAACCTCTATGCCCTACAGCAAAGCATTTAAGCATGTATTTATGGTCACCTTTCTCCAGCTCTTGTTTATGAATGCTAGTCCCTAAAGTTAAGCACACGTTTAAGTGCTTTGCTGAAAGGAAATAGATGTTGAATGCAAACTCTAATGTAATTTTTCAGTCATTTATTGATGAAAGATAATCGTTTCTCTGGAGTAAATGTGTCAATAAGTTTGATTTTTATTATTATGAATACAGTTTTGCTAGATGTTTGTGTATGTCAGGAGGAGGAGCTATAAAAATTTATGGCATCAATCATACCAGATATGTACTGGCTGGTACATACTGCTCAATCCACCTACTGTACATAAATGTTTGTAAAATTCTATATATGCTTGTAGCTTTTTGTAATGTTATGATTATCAATACCCAAAAACTGGAAAAGTTGTCCTTTGGATCCACTCAAGAAAAAAAAAAATTCAACTGGTGTGGATAGAAAAGGATATCAAAATGAGGAGAGTGGGGGGAAGGAGAGAGAGAGGGAGAATTTCTAAACCCCAAACTTTCCCTTTCATTTTTCTAGACATATTCCCCAAACAAAATAACTACCACTTCTGTCACGGGCATCAGAAAGTCCAAATCTAGTCACAGACAAGACTGCTGCTTGTGGTCTTATGGCCACTTACCTCATCTGACTAAAATCCTGAAGAGTTACTGTTCCTTCCAAGCTCCCTGGCTGTGATGCTGATACTCATCCCAGGGACACCTTTTCCTTCTCCCTGCCTCAGATTCCTCCTCTATTGGAGACAAGTTGGTGGGTTAACTCTGGCATGGAGCCCTGCACTGCCCTCCTGCCCAGCCCCTGCTCCTTTTGCAGGGGGCTCCTCCTAAATCCTGCCCACACAGTGCACCTCTTTGTGCCTGTCTCAGGGGGCAGAAGGATCAGGACAAGGAGAGTTTTCCACGGGGTGCTTCTCCTCTCAGCTGTGTTCTGCAGCACGTCTGGTTCACAGGAGAAGGCAACTTGCTTGCCCTCCCCCTGGGTCCAGTGTCGAAAAGAGGTTTGAATGCACCTGTGGAAGACAAATCTGATGGTGGGGAGAGCCGTGATGTTGAGGCATTGGGACGTGAGAAGATCAGGAGGGAAAGCCATGGTTGCTGATGGAGTCTTGACAGCCTTGCACACCTCTTTGATTTCCTCACTTTTTCTAATGATGTGATTAAGTCTTTTCCTAATGCAGTTGAGTTTTATAGTTATTAAGTGTTTCTATGATTTAACTGCTCTTTTTATAACTTAGCTTCTTAGTGTACATGCAATGTTTCTCATGCAGTTTTCTTCACATGAGAAACCATGAGATATAATGGCCTCCTAGTATACGTTAAGGCAGCTTTGCGTTGTGCATTCCTTGCCAGATGGACAGTAAGTGTTGCTTGGCCATGGGAATATGTTTTATTGCTATTTTTACAATGCATAAATATGCAACTGGTAGACCATAAAGACTCTGCAGTAATGGGTAATATGTTTGTAGATCTAGCTAAATTCTTACTGACAAGTGCTATGCCTGCAGCAGTCACTGATTTACCAGGTGGAGCTAAGGGCAGCAGGAGCAAGTAACAGATCATCTGCTTGTACCTGCTGCCACAGGTTGCACAGCTCATACTGTATAGCTGTACAGCATCTCCAGTAATACTGGACATCATGTCATGTCATGTCCCACCACACAAGAAAACCAGTTCTCATTCCAGTTTTCATTCCTCACTCCCATGTACTGAATACTGAGTGAGTGAGTTTTAGTTTTGTAATTTCGAGAGTTCTGTCTTCCACCAGGCATTCCTATGCAGAACAGCAGTACTGGTAACTTTACTGTGAAAGCGTGACGTTTTGTCTGTCACCACCATGTTTCCAGTTCTGCAGAAAGAAGCTGCTGTGGTAGTAGAGAAGTACTGAAGCCTCCACTGAATTCAGGGTGTGTTTTGAAGCCCATAAAATATACTTTTGCCATACCTGACCACATGAAACTTCTGCTGATGTTCCTTAAACTAATATACATCTCATGGCTGCAGAATTGGCCAGCTGCACTGTTGAGCGGAGAAGAAAAGAGATGGGTTATCACTGGCCAAGGAGGACTTCACTGCTACAGTAATGATCTTTGCACCTTTCACTTCCAGTTGCTTCGGCATCCTCCTTCTCTGTTTCCCTGCCCACCTCCTTTCCCCAGCCTGGTGGCATATATTCAGAAGGACAGAGTTGAATAGGAAAAGCAAAGGTGTTAGACTGGAACAGCAGTGATCTTACTGGAGTCTGCATGAATAAAGCCACACATTTTGAAAGCCATTCATGTAACAAAAAGGACTCTGCCTCACTGGGCAACCCTGAGAATTGGGCCATTTCTTTCCTTGTACAAAGTTTGTCTTGCTTAGGATCCGTGCCAGCTGAGGGGATCCCATTGTGCTGGTTTTCAGCATTAACACTCCCTACAAATAAAGGGTTGTGACTGTTTAACCACAGTGGCATTGCTTGTAACTTCTAACTGTAACTTGGGAAGTATGACTGTGTCCTCTGTAAGATGTACTTCATCTGGTGAAAATGGTGGTGTGGACACTTTTATTTTCATTTCAGCAAGAAGAATGAAAGAATATGTATTTTGACGTGATCTGCAAATATTTCTCCTGGCTTTTTCAGTTCAACTGTCAAATTAAAAAAAAAAAAAGATGCAAGAAGTGCCTCTTTTAATACCACTGTCACTCAATGCTTTGTCTCCATCTGCAAATATTTATCTTTGTCACTGTTATGATTAAAAATCATAGTAAAGATTTATTTTTAAAAAGAAATATCAGCTTATATTAGCTTTTGTATATTATATAATTTACTTCTGAAAATAATAATTATATAGCCTCAATCATGTGGCTAAGTGCACCTAATGCTTGATATATATTTTCTTCTCAGCCTTTAAGTTTTGAGAGCAAGAAAAGCTACACCTTGAAAGTAGAGGGTGCCAACCCCCACCTAGAAATGCGGTTCCTGAACCTGGGTCCCTTCCGCGACACCACCACAGTCCACATCAGTGTGGAGGACGTGGACGAACCTCCTGTGTTCGAGCCCAGCTTCTACTTTGTGGAAGTGCCTGAGGACGTGGAGATTGGAACCACAATACAGATCATTTCTGCCAAGGACCCAGATGTGGCCAACAATTCAATCAGGTCTGTTGTCTCTTTGCATCCTTCCTGGTACTTTCGGTTGGTGAGGCAGTGACAGAGCTGAAAGAGGATGAACGCCCTTTCTCTTTAGCCCGTGGTAGTCATCAGTGGGTTTAGTCAAAGCAGATCTCATGCACTGCAGGGCTCTGCTAGGATTGCCAGAGCAATGCAGCAGCTCACCCTTGCCTTTTCTGTGGAATGGGGAACATCTGCATCTTGCATTGCAATGAAGTGGCCAGGCATGTCCTGATAGCCTACGTTAAAAACAAACCTCGCGTGCCTTTCCTGGCACAAAACCTGACAGTATTGCTGAGGCTGCTGCTATGCCGAGGGGAAGATAATCAACTTGCTTCTCCTCCATCCCCCTTCTGTTTCAAAGCATGCCTTTGTCAACAGCTTAAATACACAGCTACTTTTGGAGTAGATTGAATGCATACTAATAAATATTCATTAGTCACTAAATTATATTGTGTCTGGTGAAAGCTGCAGAACTAGATATTCCCATAAGGAGTTAAGAAAGGTAAAGTTGTATTTACAGCCATCAGAGTTTTGTAGCTGCAACTCAGCAAGGAGCCAAAGGAGCAGATTTGTGTAATCACAGAGCTCTTCTCCATAGTGACTGCCCAGTCAGCCCAGTTTATCAGATTGTTTTTCTCCGAGGCCAGCCCACATACTAATTTTCACAACCTGCATAAGCTTTGGGTGACTGGAAGTCAATAATCCCAGGAGGTCAGTTACTTCACTCACCTGAGAAACATTGTGGGTGTTGAGCTGCTGTGTGCCTAACCTTACCTCAGTACAGCTTCCGAATGGTCTGTGTTTGGAAACAGTCCTGGGAAATACAGAAGGGAGTGGAATCATCGAGTACTTGGAGTTTTTGAAGAAAGTAAAATCTATATGAGCAACTTTGGGCTTCAGCTAGGAGATCTAAGCAGACACAAAGCCTGTTCTTCTTAATGATATTGCTTTCTGTCTTGCTGCTCTAATTATTTTTTTCATTTCTGCTACCTTAATATACCTGTCTTTTCTAGCTACATTATAAAATTATCATACTTCTCATGACATTGTCTCAAATTTTTCAATAAAACTAAGTCTTATACTGTCTGCACCACAATTTCATTACCTTAAACTTTTTTCCACCCATATCCTATTTTGCTGATTACTGTCTAGCATTATCCAAACATTGCAGTGCAAACAGCTTTGTATTAATCTGCTTTAAATAGCATAAGAATAATTCTGTGGACTATCAGAGGGCAGAAGTGTTCATTGTTATTTTTAATGAGGTTTTTCTTAGTTTTCTTCAGAGCTCTCCAGTGACTACTCTTGATGAAACTCTATAAAGCTCAAAGATTTATTTTTTTTTAAAAAAAAAAAAAAGTTGCACAGAAAATATGCACAGACTCCTTTGTAACTCTGTTCCTTCATACTTATTCCATACTTACTTCCACTTTTTCTTCCCATCTTTGTCTCTTCCCGCTGTCTTTCCTCCCCCACACCTAATACGTACAAATGTAAAGGATTAGGGTAGAGGAAACCGGGAAAAAAAAAGAATAAATACCATTTATAATGCTATCTAAAATGCATTAGTTAATAATTAGTTCTCCCTGCCTCTCATGTGGTCTACTCCATCCCTGTCAACCCTGTGCAGTATCAGTCAGGCAATGCTTTAGGCTTGCTCTGCATTAACTTTGCACAGGCCAAGGCAAAATGAGAAATCCCAGACACATATTTTGTTATACAAGCTGAAATCCATCTGAAATTAAAACTGTGATCTGGTCCCTCCTTTTGCTATTTTTTCAAGTGTGAAAAAGCCAAGGACACATTTCAGAACAGGTCACTAACCATGGGGGAACTCTCAAATCCTCATATTGCCACTGTCCAATATCTGTCCTCCCACACTATGAAATTCTGATGACTGGAAATATGCCATGATTGTTGTTAAGTGATTCAGGAAGATTACCTAAAGAGTACAGTGGAAATAAGTATGAAGGAACAGGTATTATTAACAGGAGAACTTATATGGAGACTCTAGACAAAGACTCCACCTGTGCCTCTTGACACAATGATTAATACCATACCACTAATCACAAGGCCATATTCAATTTCAGATACTCATTGGCCTTAAACTGTCAGAGAGAAATTCTTTTTATAGCCCTCATACAAGAATAACTATTATAGCAAAATATAGCTACACTCGTACTTATTTCCCGAATAAATCAAATCAGAAATCTTTTTATTTAAGAAGAGGTGGAAAGGAAAGGGAAGCAAATCTGCCACCCCACCCCCTTTGATTTTTCTGAAAAAAAGCATAAAAGAATTTCCCAACAACATTGCTCAATAGTATTTTATAGCCCAGCTTAATAAGTAAGTCCCTATATAAAGATCAGGCTGGCAGGGTTGTTCCAGTGAATGCATTTGTGCTGAAAGGAGAAAATTCAGAAGAATGAGCCCTGTTCAGCATCCGTTATGATTCCCATCAACTTCAAAGCTCTCAATTCCCATCAGCTTCAAAGAAAGAACCAACAAGTATGAGAATAAGTCTGGGCTCTGTTCTAGGTTGTGGCATCTCCATAGGTGCACGAGTGGCTTTTGCAAAAGATCTCTTACCACAAGTGACTATTGCAAAGTGGTGTTAAGAGCAAGGTGATTCATATGAAGAGTATTTTACACACTCTGAAATGGTCCCTCTGACCGAAGACAGCAGTGATGGCTGTCAGTCAGCTGCCTCCTTGCCTGAATTTTCTGGCCTGCAGGTACCACCACACTTCCCTGCTCACGGGTGCAAGAAGCTTGTTCCCAGCATCAAACTGACCTGTTGGCCAGGCAGGTTCAGTAATTATGATGAATCAGCCTCACAGAGGGAGCTATTTTTCTGGCTGGATGATATGAGAAAGCCGGTCATCATCCCCCTTGTGCTGCCGTGGTTCAATCAGTAGAGAGGTCCAGGATGCGGGTGGAGTTTATTCCCCTCAAGGAGAGAATATAAAAGCAGGAGGAAAGGAATGCTTCGTCCTCATCAGCTTAGGTGCCCAGAGAACAAGCTGATGTAAAGTTGTTTTCATCCTGCCTGCACTGTGCCCAAGGAAAGGGCATAATTATTTTGCTTAGAAAAAGAAATCACACTCCTCACTGACAGATTTTTCTCTAGAAAGCAGATGTTCCTGTGCTGAGCTGTGCCTTGCTTTGAGGCTTCTTCCTCTAAATCTTCCTCCTGATGGAGTCTTCCAGCTCTGTCAAAGTACTACTCACTGTTAAATGCTGTTAGCCACATGAATTGCTAGTTTTTCGAGCATCTCGCTCTGTATCTATACAAGTCAATGGAGCAAACAGCTAGGTTGTGTATGACATAATTCCTGCTGGGGCACTTCATTGGCTAGAACACATAGTCTTCCCAAGGCTTGCATGATATTTTTAATCTGTACTCTTGCAGGTACTCGATTGACAGGAGCAGTGATCCGGGGCGGTTCTTTTATGTCGACATTACATCAGGAGCACTGATGACTGCAAGACCTCTCGACCGGGAGGACGTTTCTTGGCACAACATCACTGTGCTGGCCGTGGAGCTGAGTAAGGAGAATGCAGACTGTACATAGATTAAAGAGATACAATAGACAAAGCAGGCTGAGGGACCTGAATTCAGCAATTCACATGTTCTTATGCACTGAGTGGGAAGCCACGTGAACTGAATAACTCTTCTGACATCAACAAGCAAATACTGCTGTGGGGTTTTTTTAAGGCTATTTTTCACAAGGTGGTGGGGGAGCAGAGGCTGGAAATTAAATACAGAGTGCTGCTTTTTCAATTCATTATTATTCCAGGGATTTAAACTCTTAAGATTAAAGGTTAATTTAATCTTAAGATTAAAACTGTTCCTGATGTGTTTCTGCAAGAGCTCTATCTCTCCAGAAGGGCTAGGCAGCTGAAGAAGACTGCCAGTCCTACGTGGGAAGACTGAGTGGTGCAGGAATTGGTGGGCAGCAATGATCCTACACAGCTAAGTCAATGGTTGACCTGGTCTGGTTCAGCAGCAAGTAAATGTCATCACCACCTGCTTGCTGCATAAATGATTTGAGCCACCCTGCTTTGGGATCTCCTAATATGCTGAACTCATTCTGCTTTTGGATTTTACAATGAGCTAAAATTCAGCTGAGGATTCATCCACCCCAACTATTTACCAAGGTTATGAGAACAAGGAGATGCTGATCATTTCATAGTGTCTATAGGAAAAATTTAGCTCAGTTTGAAATAACAATGAGCTTCATAAAGGAGCTCAGGATATAAAAATAAATAAAAGAAAAGGTTCACCCAATCTTCACCTGAAATCTCATTGGTCCACATAGCTTTTCCTCAGGATCTCGGTTCATCTGCTGAGGGACAGCAGCTTTTCAGAAGTTTGTTCACAATAGTTGATCCATTCCTCATGTCCAAGAGATCTTCTTGCACATTCAGGCTGTATCAGAGATACAAGGCAGTTTGAGAGGAATAAAGTTTGGAAAACTAAATCAGCCAACTTGCAGTTAGCAGAGGGAATATTTCACAAGAGTTGGGGTGACTCTGCCACGTATTTGCGGGCTGTTCCAGCAAACGATGCCTTTCTGTCCTCTTTTTAGTAGTGAGGGGAGTTGGTGACATGATAGAATCTCACTCCCATCTATTTTGATGCTAGCTTTATGTTCAGCCACCAATGGCCATTGCAATTCCATGTAAATCCATATACACATCAAGTCTGTAAAAGCTGCCCCTGTAGCAGCACTCGGGGGTGCAAGCAATGTGAAGCAATTTGACTCATCCTCCACCAGATCCGTCAGTTTTGCTCTATGCATGTGCAGCACAATATTTTAATTTAGTGAAGAGTTTCAAAAATGTTGCAGTCATGCACTCTTGAATACAGCTCCCAGTTTTAAAAGTTAGATCAATATTACTAAGAGTGTAAATGCAGACATTCATCTGCCACAATGACACACCTTTTAGCAAGATATATGTGTGGATAGGTGGGAAGCTGAAGGATTAAATTATAAATTAGGTAGAAACAATATAGTTTGAGAGTATTATCTCAATGATACGATGTGACATTTTAGAGATACAGTACATTGAATACTGAAGAAAATTCCAGAGTGTAATTCTCTATTGTTTATATGAATCATTTCTTGCAATAAAGGGAGATATATTTGGAGACAAATGCACAAAGTGGTATGGCTAAAAATATGAGAATGCTAATTTTTAAGAATTTTCTGGATTTTTGCACCTTTTCTGACTCTGAAATAATGGATTACTATTTTTTGCTTTCTGCTTAGGGTTTCATTTTATCATTAAATAAGGGGAAAAACGTTTGGGAGCAGAGAAACGCAGTAAGAAAAAAAATTATTCTGTGGTCACTTAGTTTGAAGATATGTGAAATGATGTCTGGATTTACTGGCAAAGAAAGCTAATGAACCAGTGGGACAGAAACATCAGAAATGATGTCATGCAGAATGTAAAATTTTCATTGCAATTTTAAGCTTCAGTGAAAGCTTTTCTGTACAATTTCGCATGTTATTACATTTTAAACCCCCCTGTACAAAGTATCAAAGACTTGACACTATTTTTGAGTTCAAGGAACATAAATTCTGAGCAAAAACGTATCTGAACTGCAGAATTACCACTTTCAACAAGCTCTAAATAACAAGCCTATCCTTAAAGATCCCCTTCTTAAGTCATGCCACCAGTACCAAAGCTCAACAAACAGTATTGCCTAGTCATAAGACAGTAAAAAAAAAAAAAAGGGGGGGTGTTGTCTAAGACTTCTGTTATAGAAATAGTCCCATTGGACTGAACCAGGTTGAAGTCTTACATGGAATTTGTTTGAAAAAGATGCAATTAGATGGGAATCCAGGATAGCAGAGAGCAGCATTTGCAACTTCACTCCGAGACAAAACAACCCAAAAGCAACCCCAGTTCCCATTGAGAAAATGTCATTTGAAGCCAGTCAATAATGAAAAAGCTGCTTTACCTCTTGCGCAGAGTGAGGAGCAGCCCTTTCCCCTTCCTGTATCCTGCCCTTCTTTATGTTCTGCCTCCTCCTTCCAGACAACCCCTCGCAGGTGGGCAGCGTCTCCGTGACGGTGAAAGTCCTGGATGTGAACGACAACGCACCAGAATTTGCAAGGTTTTATGAAGGTTTTGTCTGTGAAAATGCCAAAGCAGGGCAGGTGAGAAATGGTGGCAGGGGCTGGGGAGGGGAAGCTTTCCTACACGGAGACAGTGTGCCAGAAAGGGTGAGCTTTAGAAAAAGGGCTCTGCTAACCACGTTTCATCTGATTTCTCCGTCCACGCTGCTTTCCAAAGGCAAGCGCATGGCACCGGGATTAACATTATACACAGCCCCTTTATTTCCTCCCGTGGTAGTTTCCATACTCACTGTGCAATGTACTTCACTGCTGAAATAAAGCCTCCCCTTGGGCAGGCGCCCGCAGGCAAACACCCAGGAACACCCAGTGTGACCTGCAGCAACAGCAAAGAGAGTAGAAGTGTTAGGAGAAGTGCCACAGAGTCGGCCTGGCCCGCGCATGGCAGACAAGGCTTACTTTTAAAAGACACTTTTTATAAGTGCCTTAAGTACCTCTGGACTTACAGGAGCTGGACACAACATACTACATTACCCTCAAAGTGGTGACAGGCTGGATTTGTTCTGCTGTGAGCTGGAGATGCCAGAGAGTTGTAGATAACTCTAAAACTTGACTTCCAGCTCCAAACCCTAAACCAGTATCTTCAAGCAAGCGGTGATGCCTCTTGCTCTTCTCCCTTCCAAAGCCCTTGAACAAGGTCTGTCTGTGCCACAGATGGACATGAGCTCTGCCTGGCTGGAGCTGGTGCAAGTTCTACTGCTCATCACTTGGGAGGGGACCTCGTGCTTCACCACCCAAGGTCCACAGTGGGCGCTTGCATCTCCAAATGCAAAGCTGACTGGCATAGTTCAAACTCACAGGCACACCACTCGTGATTTGTGAAGGAAAAATTATGCTAGCAATGTCACTGTGTGTTCACTGAAGCTACTCCCATCTTGCTGTAAAGCAGAATGAAATAGCTATTCACTGCTGAGACAAGTGTCCTCACAACTATCATATACAGGATAATTTCATCCCACTAATTTATGGAGGTCCTGAATAATACAGGAACTAGAAGTCATTACCTAGTCTTTTTCCTGTTTGTGAAGGGTGAGTGGCCTAAATAATAAGCTTTCCAAGACATGCACACTAATTTGGTCCACCTCTTTCACTGGAGATAGCTAAACTCTGTTGCCACATTTTGAAAAATTCTGAAATCAGTTTTAACGTGTTGAATAAGACTTTATGAGTCTGTCATTTGCCTTTGAATCCAAAAATAACTTTTAAATGCAAAAACCCAGGTGAAGATTTATTCCTTGTCTAAAAAGATGTCAGCATGTTTATTCAGACAGAGCTATAGCTCACTGTGCCTCAAGTTGTTAGACCTACTTTAATAAGCCTCTATAGGTGAGGTGACAAATCTCTTTCTGGATTTAGCATTGTCTTAGTTGCTTTCCATGGTTTTATTTATTGCATATGTAGGCTGTCTGCATGATTGCATTTTCTTTCTTTCCTTTTCACTGGCATCTTGGGAAGAGTTTAATTGATTTAAAACTTAGAGTGATAAGATAATCAACCTGAAGTCCTTTTCTACTTGCAAAATTAAGCTAAAAATAAGTATGGGCTTTCTTACAAGCTCATTAATGCACGTTGCATCTTCTGACCACCCTGGGCCCTCACAGAATCACAGAATGATAGGGGGTAGGAAGGGACCTTTGGAGATTATCTAGTCCACTCCCCCTGCCAAAATGCACAGCAGAAGACAGTGATGCATGAGAGAAAAGTGTCTGTTATTTGAACCAAACTGACTGCCACCTCCTTTGTTTAAAAGTGATTTGCATGATCATAGCAAAAAAGCCTGCAAGGTTTTGGGTGTCTTGTTGATTCGCCTGTTGTACCTTAGTAAGGCAGTTGCATTCAAATGCTCCAGTTGCTTATAATTATACATATAAATAGATATATGTTTGTATATATTGTATATATTTTTATATATATATATATTATATATGTGTGTTTGTTTGTTTCTTTATATCTATTTTGCTTCTCACCTGTTTCTGCTTTGTTCTTGTATTCTGTAGCTGATCCAGACAGTGAGTGCCATTGACAGAGATGACCCACAGGAGGGTCAGCATTTCTACTACAGCCTGGCTCCAGAGGCAGCCAACAACCCCAACTTTACTCTAAGGGACAATCAAGGTAATCAGAGTGGACACAGACAGTTAGCTACTCTAATTTCTAATGCCTGAATTGGGCTTGAGAGGCTGTGACTTACAGTGTGTGATAAGACTGCCATTTCAAATAATACCAAGTGACACCTGCTCCTTAAAGGCAGTGATAAAATGACATATTACTTAATACTCTTGAAGGTTATATGATATTTTCTTCTCTATAAATATTCTCTAGCAATAGGCTCCTTTTTCTTCTTCAAGGAAATGTGCCAGTGTTTTGTGCAAATTCAAGTCTCGTGGTCAGGCTGTAGGCATCTCAGATTACCCGAGTGGAAATTGCATTCGTTCAAAAGGAGATGCTTAAAGGTAGGATAGCAACTAGAACTAGGAGACAAATCTGAAGGGAATTACATTGCTCTTTTTTTGTACCCTTCATATTTTCTCCCAGGCAAAGAAAGGGAAGGTTCTTGTACTGTTCCAATCTTTTCCCCCAAGCACTTTTTTCCTTCATCTTTGCACATCCTCATTTCGCTAGGAAAGGGAGAGAGGCAGGGAGGGAGGGAGGAGATGCAGAGCCGTAGGGGGTAACTTGGTGTACAGCTAAAAGTCTGTGTAAGATGTGCTAAGTAGAAACTGAAACACCAGTGGGAAGGCTCATGGCGAAGCACTGGCATTTGAGTATCCTACCCAGTGGAATGTTTCTTTTGGGGAAACTTTGGTGGTTTTGTAGCCCACAGAAAAGCCCTGCTGTGTCAGGCCTTCACATCATACCTGCTGATAGAGGATCAGATAGGCAGACAACAATGCTAAGGCCAGGTCCACACCAGCAGGAAAGAGGGATGACCTTGAGTGATATGGTGCAGAGCTTTGAAAATCAATATGAAAGGGCTGGATTTTAGTAGGAGTTTAGCGTGTAAAGTACCACAAATCAGCAAACAATTCCAGAATAAATGAGGAGAAAGACACCTGCAGCACCCATGGCCAGTCTCCAAGCAGAGTGCCTATCCCTGCTGCCACACATGTCCACTGGTTCACACTTATTTCTGTAAGGCCTCATCTGTGCCTCTGCAGGCACATGAAAGAGCAACATAGAGGCTAATAAAGAAGCCCTTGCCTTCACTAACCAAACATATCTTAAAAGATCCTGCTTGCAGAGTCTGGAGCCCTCCTCCACAGCATGCTATTGTTTTTTCACCCCAAAAGCATTTTTTCCTGGTGGTGTCCCTGAAGCCTCCCCACACAACTTCTTGCATTTTTATCCCTCTCTTTCTCATTGTCTCTCCCTGGGTTTGGGGTTATTTTATATATATTGCCAAAATAAGAGAACAAATAAAACAGAATTATTGCTAAAACATTTGGTAAACTAGGCTCATTTAATCCTCAAGGCACTGTTCTAAAAAAAGAAGCTCACAAAATTCCCAGCATCGGATGCACTTTTTCTGTCTAAGGCCGTTCTTGCGATAATTTATAGTGACAGCAGTGACTGAATGGCTGTGCCTCCCGCTCTCTGTAAAATACCAGTTTTCCAGAGATACATATCACAAGAAGCTTAAGGTACTATTGGTTACAAATTTGAAATAAAAATGTTAAGTGTCAAACCACTGACTGTTTGAAATGTACACATTAAGGATTAATTTACTGCCTCAGCAACTTGGCATGCAGTAGTCATTTCAGCAACAATAATTTATATCTATATTTTCATCTAGGGACCGCTAAGGACTACATAAATTACACGACTTAGTCACAGAGAGGGTAACTATACTGTATGTCACAGGGTGGCAAGAAAGAAACAGAACTCACCTTGCTAGTCACAGTCTGTGCATATAAACACAAGACAGCAACACTTCCCAGGCTGTGGAAAGGCACTATTAAAATTAGCAATTGTACTGATTCCTTGCTTGCCCAATATAGCAGTAAGAGGAACTGCAAGACATGCAGCCTTTCTGGCAACAATTAAAACTTGGTATGAACCTCCGTGTAAATTACTGAGCAACAGAGAGATCACAGTTTGCATTCTGATAAGCTGTTTTACATATTTCTTTGGCCCTTGTCATTTTAGTCTCTGAGAACTCCTATTCATTCCACACATATCTCTGGCAAACAGAGAAATCCTATTGTTCCCCACTTTAGAGACAGGGATTCAGGCAAGGAGAACCTAAGCTATTAACACGCCTGGTTCCCTTTGAGCTCAGTAAAATCAGTGGGAGATACAGACATGAAAGTATCTGCAAAGATCTGGGCCTAAAGGACTTCCAAAGCTGTAGAGGACATATGTGGTGAAGCAGGGAACTGAGCTGGGGTCTCCCATCTCTTCAGTTACTAAGGTAGGGCATTGGTAAGCCATCTTCCCCTGCTTCCAAATCCAGGTGAGATTGTGCTAGGAAAAAGCTGTCAAAAAAGGCTTGTTGTAAGAATGGAGTGAACAACAAAATAAACTTACTGCATTTCCAGATTAATCTCTGAGCTTCTGTTGACTCTTAACTGCTGCTCTCTGTCTTTAAGTACCAGGAACTGATGAAGAGAGTAGCCATTTTAATGGGTGCAGGCATCAGTGCCATACCACTGCCCGGCCTGTCATTGGAAACCACTAGCAGTCCTCCCCATTGTCTTTAAATTTTTCTTAGTAAAATTTTTAGCTATTTCATCCTTCCCTAAAACTGTGGTCTTCCTCACACTTCGGCAGAGCGCAGAAGCAGTGAGCTGCAAGTCCCCAAGAAAAAATGTTAGCCCTTCCTCAAGTTGGTGGCATCTGTAATATCTTCTTCCTTGTGGTCTTCTGCCCACTTCTGGTGAAACATTTCTTTATATTTTTCCTAACTTCTCATAATTATTACAATTAATTTCTAAAAACTAATAGAAATTCAGGGCTAATCAACCCCAGTTCTCGCACAGACACAGAAAGAAAAGAAGCCTTTTTTGTGAGAAGAGCAATGGTTATCTCTGATCTTGGGTGTTAGACCTACCTCTCCAGGGGGGTACATCACTTCCTGTGGGTCAGAAAACTGCAGGAAGGAGACATTCCATGGTTGACTTTCAAAACCAGCAGCCTGCATGCCTGCAGGAATAACGGCTTTCACCTCCCACTAATCACAGAGGCACAGGGCCCACCATGCTGCAATTTTCACTACCTCTGCTCAGTGGTGTAGCTAAGCACTACCATCTAGCCCCCTGCAAGCCAAAGATGCTGTTTTGGAAGCTGTAATGCAAAAATATTGTGCATTCTTTCAATGCTTGCTTTTTTGTTTGGTTTTTTTTTTTTAGTATAATAGGGGCTTTCATATCCTCACAGGCTCTTTTCTCTTCCCGGCTGGGCCTTAGTGGATATAAAATTTGAAAGAAAACTGTGTATTCTAGCTTCTACCATGCTGCATCACATTTCAGCATGTCTTTCACACTGCAGTAACACATCAAATCACACTGGCTTTTGATGAGTCACACAAGAAGCTTTGGCACCAACATATTGCAGTTGCAGAGTAACAGGTAGAACAATTCTTTAGGGACGATTTGGAGGCCTGCCTAGTGCAAGGTGAAACAAAACAAAAAAGCCAAAATGCAATGCCAAGTTCCACCAAGAGAATCTTATCATCAAAAGCATTTAAGACCTGGGGGATAAGGTCAGCATATCACAGAAAAAATATATACATATATACCTTTCAATATTTGATTTTAGAAACTTGGTTTTGGCTTGAAAATTGAATTCTGGTTAAAAACATTTGAGATTTCTCACTGGCTGATTTTGCACGGCTTCAGTCAGATTCACTGCCTGTGACTTCCTTTACAGGCAATGTATGACCAGCTCAAAATAATGAAGTCTTTTTCCCTCACAAAGAGCAATTTTACATTAAATGAAGATCTGCTGTCACCCGAATAGAACTGGTGTCTTCTATTTAGGTCAGTTTAAAGAGAGTGAATCTTTCACCTAGGAAATGCAACCAAATTACTACACTGTTAAGATGACTCAGACATTTCCATTGATGCTGCATAAATGCAGGCACTTTTTCCATTTTCTGCCCTGTGGGCTGCTTTTCCTCTGGCTAAAGTAGGCCCAGTGATGAAATGATGTGATATTAATAGCTGGGGAGCACGTACTAGAGGGCATATAAACAGCCCAAGGGAGAGAAAGCACTTGTGTGTGCCCCAAGAGAGAGGAGGGGGAGGTTTGCAGGAGGTGAAGGCTCCCAGCCACAGCACACCCCTTGCCCAGGAGCTATGGGAGCCACAGGGTGCTGCTCCCTGCTGGGTTTTGGGATACATTCCTGAAAATTATCTATGCCCACACTCATGGCACATCCAGCGGGTGAAATCAGTAAACACTGACACATAATCAGTTTGGGGGATTTCAAAGCTCCAGCTCTTAGGATCACGTGATTTACCCAGACACTACAATTTCACTATATATTCTCATACAAACATGCACGCACACCTGAGAATTTTACAGTTTCAGAGTAAAATCTCAAAATGTCATTGACATGCAAGAAATAAAAGACACTGAGATACCTTTTAAGAACACATCACGAATTCAAACTAATCTCACGAACTGTGAAGCCCGACATCTCAATTCTTATGTGCACCAGTACTGCCTGATGCTGTAAGATTTGCAGCACGAAGTATGGAACCTGGAGCATAATTTAAGTCTAGCAGGCAAGTCTAGCAAGTCTAGCTTGAGTTTGCATATATTTCATAGCTCACCGTAGATAACACTCCAAATTTCAGTCTAAAAGACATCAAATCATTTCTGATGTTCAGACTACATCAGATAATACAGCTGAATTATCATAGCATGGTTTGGATTGGAAAGGAACTTAAAGGGACCTAAATCTAGTTCCAACTGCCTGGGCAGGGACACCTCCCACTAGAGCAGGTTGCTCAAATCCCCATCCAGCCTGGCCTTGAACACCTCCAGGTATGGGGCATCCACGACTTCCCTGGGCAACCTGTTCCAGTGTCTCACCACCCTCAACAGGAAAGAATTTCTTTCTAGTATCTAATCTAAATCTCCCCTCTTCCAATATAAAACCGTTGCCCCTTGTCCTGTTACTACACTTCCTGACAAAGAGTCCCTCTCCAGCTCCCCTGTAGGCTCCCTTCAGATATTGAAAGGCCATTATAAGGTCTTCCTGGAGCCTTCTCTTCTCCAGGCTGAGTGGGGGTCAGCCAGCCAGATCCTTATCCACCGAGTGGTCCATCCATCAAACCCATGACTTTCCAATTTTGAGACCAGGGTATCATACAGGAAAGTGTCAAACGCTTTGCACAAGTCCAGGTAGATGACATCTGTTGCTCTGCCCTTGTCTACCAAGTGTGTGGCAGTATCATAAAAGGCCACTGACTAAATTTGTCAGGCACAATTTGCCCCTGGTGAAGCCATGTTGGCTGTCTCCAGTCAGCTCCTTATTTTCCATGTGCTTTAGCAGAGATTCCAGGAGGATCTGCTCCATAATCTTGCCAGACA
>BJBW01003181.1:40840-66175 GCA_004320125.1 Scolopax mira | reverse complement strand
AACTTCGCCAGACTGCCACAATTTCTCAAATATGATGGAGAGCGGCTTAGCAGCTTCATCCACCAGCTCCCTTAAGACCCGTGGATGGATTTCATCAGGTCCCATGGACTTACCTGCATGCAACCTGAGTCTCTGCACTGAAGAAAATCACCCAAGTTTTAAAGTTTAGCAGTGAATTGACAGGGAAACAATACGGAAAGGGAACACTACCTTGTTGTTATTTTGTGGTTTTTCACAGTCTACTGGCAATCGAAGGGTTTCTTGGCATTTCCAGGAAGCATCTCCAATGAGCCAGTCCAACTGGGAACAGCTAATGGGTATCCTGTATTTCCAAGCGTAGCAAATATACATTGGTAACAACCTGGAGATGCAGATGGACAGATTGCAACCTCTTTTCAACCAAGGGAACAGAAAACTAAGTCAAAGAAACTACATGAAGCTCAGTTCCCAGAAGTCCCATGGCATCACTGCAGAGGGTGATGGCTTGTAGGTCTGCCAAAGAGAAAAAGTACCTGCATTCCCCTGCATTCCTGCGGGGCCCAAGATTTGCAGACATGTTTGTAACAAGCACCAATTTTCCTGCAGGTTCCTATTGACTCCCTGGTGGCCCAGATCACATTGGAGACATTCAGTCTGGCACTTTCCAAAAGTCTCTGAGGCCAAAAAGCTTTAAAGTCAGAACTGACAAAATCATCACTGATCTCCAAAGATTTTGCCTTGGCATCCCTGAGATGAGAACTGAGAAGAACAAATTCCTGAATCCAATTTCTTTCTGACTAGGAAACTTGGTGCACAGTCTGAGGAATTTGAGTTAGGAGGTAGACAGGAATTCAAATGCCACTGGGAAATTCTGACATTTTAAAAAACATGCTGAACATGGAGGAAAAAAACCCAAAGGTAGGAATTTCCCTTGAAATGATCAACAGCAATTGGCTGTTAGGTCACTCTCTTACTATTTTGTTTCAGCAGCACCATTCTGATTCATTTTGATTCAAGTTCTTACAAAAAGTAGACAGCCACACTAAATGAAGCAGAATGGTCAAATAAAAGCAGAATAATTCTGACAAATGCATTTCAACTTTTTTCAATGGCAAAAATGCCAATGGAATTGCATGCATTTCATTGAAAAATGTTTAGTTGCAAATTTTCAACTCACTGCTCAAGGATAGCAAATTGGTTTTTTCTTTTGTCTCTTCGTTGCCACAAGCAGATGGCCATGCCATGTATCAAAAAACATAAAGAGAACCTTAACATGTTCACAAGGGCTACACACTGGCATCTCCAAAATGGTGGCAGCACTTAAGAGTGAGGTCTAGAAAAGCTGCTAAGCATAAACAAACTGGGACTACAAGTCTTCAACTGTTTGTTTCTGTCTTGCCTTCTGAAAGCTCTTTTAGTGAAATCTGAAGGCTGTGAGTATGTTCGGGGCACTTTATGTCAGAAGGGGTAAAGGCAACTTGTGAGGTGTGTATGCTTTGCAGGTTTGGAGCTATGGCCTGGGAAGATACTGGAATAGGGCAGACAGAGGCAAAATGCTGATAAAAAACAAAGGAAAAAAAAAAAAGAGAGAAGACAAAAGGATGTGGGTCTAGGGCTGATTTTTTTAACCTTTCTTCTCTGCTGAATATATTTGCTTGGCATATAAACTCTCCTCTCCATTTATTTTCTACCCTTAGACAATACAGCATGGATTTTGACAAGGCGCTCTGGCTTCAGACAGCATGAGCAGAACACCTTTTACCTCCCCATCCTGATCAGTGACAACGGCCGCCCCGTGCTGAGCAGCACGGGCACGCTGACCGTCCACGTGTGCAGCTGCGACGATGACGGCATGGTGATGTCCTGCAACGCAGAGGCCTACGTCCTCCCCGTCAGCCTGAGCAGAGGGGCGCTCATTGCTATCCTCGCCTGCATCTTTGTCCTCCTAGGTAAACCCTTGGCTTCTTCCTGGGAGGGGACAAACTCTTTAGTGCTGGCCGGGGGGTGTCCTCCTCTGAAGATGGAGGATACAAACACACACACATCTATGTACATGTTTATATATGTAGACACACACATACTTAAAAGGCTAAATCAAGGACCATATGGTGTAATCAGCTGCTTATGGCTTCAGACCCTGGGGTGTAGGAATGGGGGAAAAATGTAGCCTGCAAATATTTCTCCCAGATCTCCAAACTGCTAGGGTGGTGGTGGGGCCCTGCTTTTCTGGAAGGGGTATGCCAGAAGGAAGTAGAGAGCTGTGGATGAGGACAGCTTACTTGCTCATCCTCAACAGTTTCTGATCAGGAGTGGTAAGTCTAGTTCCACCTCTTGTCTTTTGGCAGGAGATATCCCTGCCTCCATCCTTTTTCCTTGAGACACTACATTTAAATGGTGCCTGTGCTGCTCTAAAGGGGTTGAGCACCTTGCATGTGTTCTGTCTCCACAAATAAATTTAATCCTTTTCTTGCCCAGCCTTCTATGCGTCCTGTTAGCTGTTGGTATCAAAAGAACTTCAGTTCCTTCATTCACATCTGGAATCATGAGCTATTAGTTCAAAACACACATTCCCTGAAATTTCAGAGGACCCAGTTTGAGGAGCATCTGAACAAAAAAAATTTTAAAAGTGCCTTAATTCTGGTTCTTCAACAGAACCTAGATACCTCAGTCAAAAATTTCAGCATTCAAAAACTTTTCTGAGTTCTCCCCCTGGAAATACAGTCACCAGGTGATATCACATTTTCAATAGGAAAGGCCTCTGCTGCCTGTATGACCAGTTCTCCCCATGGTAAGGAGCATCTGCATTCTATTAGCACAGGGCATCCGACAGTAGTTCTACCCCAGCCCAAGGCAGATGATAAGCACAAAAACGCTTTGGAGTGGACTAAGGGGCTAGTTCCCTGTAGGCAAACATGTCACCATAGTACCTTGGCACCATCCATCTACGTCATATGCAGCACCCAGTCCAAGAGGCATCCCCAAAAGCGTGCTGCAAAATCCATCTACACTGTGGGGAAAAAAAATCTCTATGAAGCTGTGAGCCCCTGCAGGCAAACTGTTACTGATACCTGATTTGGCCAGCTTAAAAGTAGCAAACATCGCAAACATGATACATGTCATAAGTGTCACCAAGAGTTAAGAATTAAGTTGAGAGAAGGGGCAAAATAGCAGAACCTCAAGCTTCTAATCTTGACTGGAGGGTAGGAGATTTCAACAGCCCTCCACCTACAAACACCATGACTCTTTAAATCCAAGGGGCTGGCTAGTCTCACTGAGGGAAAAACAGGGCAGCACAGAGGCTAAGTTCTTGCAAGAACTGCCCCCTTGCTGATGGCCCCATATCTCGGTTACCTCCTGTAGTGCTGGTACTCCTCATCCTCTCCATGCGGCGCCAGCGGAAGCAGCCATACATCATTGACGAGGAGGAGAACATCCACGAGAACATCGTCAGGTACGATGATGAGGGTGGTGGGGAGGAGGACACAGAGGCTTTCGATATCGCTGCCATGTGGAACCCACGGGAGGCCCAGCTGGTGGTGAAAAACCGGCAGGACATGCTCCCTGAAATAGAGAGCCTCTCCCGATACGTGCCTCAGGCGTGCGTCACGGACAACAACGTCCATAACTATGTGCTTGCCAAGTTGTATGAAGCTGACATGGACCTGTGGGCACCTCCCTTCGACTCCCTCCAGACATACATGTTTGAAGGGAACGGCTCGGTGGCGGAGTCGCTCAGCTCCCTACAGTCGGTGACGACAGACTCAGACCAGAGCTATGACTACCTGACAGACTGGGGGCCCCGCTTCAAAAAGCTGGCCGAGATGTACGGTGCCACGGACAGCAGTGGGGCTCTGTGGTAACGGAGGAGCAGCAGCAGAGGGGTTTCCATGCGAAACGGTGTCCGGTTAGGTCCATTCTCATCAGATGCTTCCATGGACATGGGTGAGGCCTCCTAAACAATAGCAATACGGTGCTTGGATGAGAATGGAAAGAAGTTGTGCGAATGAAGGTCTCTCTGGATCAGCTTTACTCAGTTAAATTAAGTCACGTTTTTGAAACAATGAGAAGCAGAAGGAAGAAAGGTTTTCCCTGGTTTTTACAGCAAAATTGGAAAGCTCCACTCCTGGAATATAATGACATTACTCTCTTTCTCTCTCTCCCTTTCTCTCTCCCTCATACACGGCAGCTTACTGAGCTCTATGTGTCTGAGTTCAAAGATCTGTAAACTCCAATTGTAATCTTCAACTCACCAAGAAATTGCCAGCACAGAAAAGCGGTTCCCCACTGGTTATTTTTCCCCTATTAAAAAAGGAAAGAAAAAAATCCTTGCTAACAAGAGGAAAAAAAAATCCCACAAAGCAGAAAATTGAAACTGGAATCTCAGAGGGCTCTTTGTAAACTAAACCTCCTCTCTCTGTTGCTAACAGAGTCCTTTTTTAATCCTTTAGAAACAAGGCTGAGGTTTTTTTTTTCCACCTGGCCGAAAGGACTGGGGAAGAGGCTTTGAATTTCTGCTCTAGTTTAATGGCTGATCTATGAGTCATTGGTGTTAACACTAATCCATCTCCTACCAAGTTTGTGTAAATTTATTCTCGGTTCTTTAAAACTATGACTCCGCTAAACTGCTCAGAACAAAACCAGAAAATCTGCCTCTTTTGCACTGTAGATGTCTCTTCCATGTGCCAAATGTGAAGATTAGATTCTACCAATGAAAGCCAAATAAATTAAAAAAAAAAAAAGAGAAAAAGCTATATTTGGTAACTACATGGGTTAGATGGGCTTTCCTAATCTGTGTGAGGTCAATCCAAGGGATGTTTACATACTGTAGATAACCTACTTGAACAAATGCAGTATTATAGACCAATAAATGGATGTAAGAAAATTACATGTATAAGTTTTGTATATTTGTTAATTTTGGTAATAAATATGATGTACTGCAGACAGTACAGTACCTTAGCACCTCTTTTAATAAAAGTTAAACAGAAGGGAAAGTCTGATGGCAATTTGTTGACTACCTTGCACCGAGCAGTTAGTGTTTATTTGTAGCTTTACATGCCCAAACATCTAGAAAAAATGGTTCATCATCATCACATCCAGGAAACAAGCCTTCAGTTTCCATGTTTGAGCAGATTGTCTGCTCAGTGTTCACTCCGACATTGTTCTTCAGCCATGAATCAGCCCATGTGGAGCCCATCAGACTAGTAACCGTTCTATTCCAACCCACTGAAAGCAAAAGAAATTCTAAAGAAATTCTCGGCTGACTTTTTGAAACATTACAGCTGGGGCACTGAGAAGCTTGGAAACCAGTTCTACGGCCCTGTCATGCCTTCTGAGACATGACAGACTGTAACATGCAATATGCATTTGTGGTCATTCTTACTCTGCAATCAAAGTTTTGAGCCTGGATATTGTCTCATTTACATATGTAAATGCAAAGTGTTGGGTAAATTGCAATAACACAAGTTTCATGGAAGATGATCAAAGTTCACAACAGTGGTTAGAGGTTTCTTCCTAGCTAAAGGCTCTATTCACCTCAAAACTGACCAGAAAATAGATGTGCAGACATAACCACTCAGTTACCATGCTTTTACCACGTGCATACTGTGCTCAGTTTCTATTGCAGACATGCACAAAACACTGCCTAGTCTTTGGCTGTACCAATCTAAGACAGGATCCATGTTTTCACAGAGACTCATACAAGGTCATGCACCCCTGAAAAGCCAGGTAGACAGCAAGGAAAAAAGTTTTAGTGACTTCTCAAACATTTGCTCAACAGATGTGATGAAAACCTGTGCTGCCTATCATCTGAGCCTGAACCTGCTATACACCATTGCAGACAGCACCAAAAAATATGTGATCATGGTTCTTTCATTCTTCCCATACCACTTACCCTCCTATGTCTTGTTGATTTTATAACACTAGACAAATAACCACAAACACCGTGATCAAGGAAGTGGTGTAGAGAAAGTAAAACTGCTGTAGAGAGACTTCTGAGAACTTCCTCACCTCCTGACACAACAGGAATGATAGAAAATGTGGCTAGAAGGGAAGATAGAGAGGACATCTATTCCACCACTTCCCTGTTTGAATTAATCATCAGGCTTATATATTTTAAGCAGACTCTTTTTTATTCTTAAAACCCCTGATTGTTAAGGCTTTTTAGGCAATCTTCCACTGCATCAATGTATTCGATGTGAAAGCCTTCCCTGAGAAATATAAGCCAAGTGTCCCTTGCTGCCATACAAGCTTACAATGCACATAGATGACTCCATCCCTCTGTAGAGCAACAGTTTGCTATTTTCAGACCATTACTGTCTCTCCTTTTAGGCACTATCTACAATAACAAAATGCCTCTGGGTAGTTCTTCGTGTCCTGACACCACTATGGTTTATGGAAAAGTTTAGGAATGGTTTAGGAAGAGGGGTAGAAATACAGTCCAGAAATGCAGTGGTATCTTCAACTTGAAGATACCCACAACTACTCCACAGAAGACTCCAGCACTGGCCTCTGCAAGAGAGGCTATGCAGCAGTTCCAGACCAGTTTCCTCTGGTCACCCAGTGTCACCCAGTGAGGAAGGACCAAAGGCACTTTTGTTAGGTGCTTAGACCTGCACCACAGGGGAGCCTGGAGGCAGAATGGACTGTGAACCCACCTTCTTAAGCTGCATGTCACCATTAGGCTATCTGATTCTCCTTCTCAGCTTGTGAGCACAGTCAATAGTTGGACAGCTTGATGCTGTGACACTTGCCAGCTGGTGTTTAGCAGGCACTTGGCAGCATGACTTTTTTTTTTTTTTTTTAAATTTTATGGAACAGGTGACAGTGTTTTTGCAGTCTGTGAAATCTCTATGCAAACAACCAACACTTTCATCTATCACCCTCCCACAAACAAAACTGAGGAATGCTCTGTTTTTACTAATGAGATATACAAAAAGGATCCATTCATGGACATATCAGGGCTCTGCAGGCCTGATCCAAACTAGAAGAGGGGAGAAGACTCTAAGGCCAAAGGAACTGTATGGTGCCACTGGCTGGCAGTGAAACAAACATGCTGATCACGCAGGTCCTCAGTCTCCTGCCTTGGGGCTCCTCAAGGCCAGCCCTGGCAGTGTCCATGGACATTTGCAGCACTACATAAAACCTGCTATTGGTTTACAGCCAGGGAGCTCAGCCTGGAGGAGGAACTGGGCTTTGTCACACAAGCAAACACCTCAAAGTGACAGCCCCAGTCCTGTGTGGGACTCACTGTCCTCATGTAAGGGCAGAAATATCAGAGGGTCAGCCCAAGATCCTATATGCCATCACTACTGTCCCCAGTCCCCTTGTGCCAGTCCAAGTGCATAAAGTTTTTATAATTTTTCATTTTGTTTTTTTCTTCTGATGATTATTCTTCCACAGCTGTCAGTTCTCAGGAAAAAACAAAAGGACTTACCATCCAGGAACAATCCCCTAGTCTTAACTGTGTCCAAAAAGAAATGGTTCAGAGGAAAGAGATAGCAGTTATTTTACTAATTCCAGCCACTGAAAAATTGAGCATATGGCCTGGGCAACTCATGTAAGCTCTCTCTCAAACTAACAGGGCTAGACAAAGAGTGATTCATTCATCCTGTCTTGGCCATCTGTACGACGCTATGGCCCTGTGGAGGTGCTTCTCTCATGGCTAATGGCCTGGCCTGTGGGATTTATCCATGCCATTCAGTGTCTGGCCCTAGGCATGAAGGTCGGAAGACCTCTGCTTTATATTTGGTATTACTAGTGACCATGGGCAAACACTATACTCTCTGATGTTTTTCTTTTCCCTTCCTACTACCCATCTATTTCTTGTCTAGGCAGATTGCACGACCTGCCATCTCTTTTACTGCAGTAATCATCGCATCTAGGATCTGAATCGGAGCTTTTTAGGCTATCTGTCAGAGCCTGACTCTTCCCAGAGCAAAACAGAGAACTTAAGAATGCTTAAAAAGAATTAACATCATTCTTTCTGGCATAAATTTTCTTACAACGCTGCATTTCATTTGCTGCTGCATTGCCCATTTATCCAGCTTTATTAGGTCCCTCTTGATTTTGTCATTTCTCCTTCAGCTTTTATTGCTCTTAATCATTTTATGCCACCGTCACATTTTCTGCCTACAATCCCCTTTTAGGCCATTCATTAAAACCAATAACAACATAGATCCTTGGGGGACACAAAAGTTATGTTTTGGTCTCCTTAAAATATGATTTACTAGAACATGCTTGGATTCTGCCTGGTGCAACTGTCCTATAGCACAAACTAAAAACCTGCTTCATTGCCTGCTGCCTGACCACAGCTCCCAGGAACCATCAAACCAGAGGAACAGATGGGTCCCAGAGGTCTGCCCTCCATATGTACCACATCTGACCCATCCTGGCCATAAGTAAAAGAAATGAGGTACATAAAAGAAGTGCAAATGATGCCTCACAGACTCCAGAAAAGTTCTGACCTGGACAAATTCAAATTTGAGGAGATTCAGTTGTTTTAGCCTTTGTGCTGCTGGGTCTTACCACTCAGGCTCTGTCAGACAATCACTTTGGTTTATGGCAGCTTAGCCATCAGACTAAACCCAGGAGAGGCTGCTGCTCCCCA
Organism: Scolopax mira; assembly: GCA_004320125.1. Lineage (NCBI taxonomy): Eukaryota > Metazoa > Chordata > Aves > Charadriiformes > Scolopacidae > Scolopax > Scolopax mira. The sequence continues at coordinate 57,591 of BJBW01003181.1, read as the reverse complement.
GAAAAGAAGATGGGTTCAATAATAAGTGAGGATGGCATGCGAGGAAATCCATACTGTTGTAAGCTAAATATGTTGCTGCTCTCCCTCCTCTGTCTGTCAGGGTGTGAGGCAGCCTGCTGCTCAAGAAATAGCCCTTCATGCATTCTCTTCACATGCAGCTGGTGTAAGCAGAGAGTGGGGCTGTCCAAGACATCCTAAATTGTGCCTGCTGAGATCTGCAACACTCAGAAGAGGAGGAGCTGCCTTTCACCCAGTAGTGCCCTGTCTCTCTCAGGGCAACACATATGCCGTCAGAGTGCTCCAGGAGAAGCCACTGCTACAAAACAGCTGTGTCGCCTCAGGGATTCATTCTCATGCATAGAGGTCAGTGATTTGCCTCTCATTTGGACTGTAATGCAGTAATAATCTGTATCAGTGCATCCTCTCTAAACAGGCAGAGGAAAATTATCAGGAGCAGCAGTGAACCTGAGGTGGAGTCAGAGCTACGATCTAAGGAAAGCAGTAAGGGCTGTGAGAGTCTCACTGCCAAACCAAAGCTTTAGGGACAGATTTTCAGTTTTGCTTTCCTACATCAACCTTCTAAAGATCACATGCCCACTGACATGCAGAATATTTTTCCATTGGCCTTAGAGGTTACAAATCATGCCGCCTGCATCACTGGCTCTGAGCAGGAGCAGCAGTGCAATGCTGATACTGTATTTCCCAAGAGACCTTAAAGTAATACGGTGGAGGAGATAAAGAGAGTCACTTTACAATTACTTTTAAAAATCACATGGTGGTTTTTTTTAAGAGCTGATGTAGAAGACAGTACGCTGTCTGAATACCATGGGGACTGGCCTATAGATATGAAGATGTTAGTTTGAAAATTCATATGCCCCAGGAGGCCTATTCCTTAATGGTACACTTAATAACTTTGTGCTTATTGTCCATGGAGAAGTGTCTTGCATTTAAGATGTCCAGTACAAGTGAGGAAAAACGTGCATATCCTGCCTTTAGGCTCTATGCTCTTGTCCTGAGAGTGCAAAGTGTTTTGCAAAACTTAGTGAAGTAAGGCTCTCATATCTGGTACAGAATAACAGGGTTTTTTACAGACACATAAATGGAAGCACACAGAAGTTCAAAACCTGACTAAAATTTCAGAGAAAATAATTGTAGAAATGGTAGCTTGTCCCAACAGTCTGTTATCTAAGCAGACCCCCCCTTATGACTTTGTAAATTATGCCCATGGCAGGTAGGCAGTGGAATTTTGAGCTTGCTCTCAGATATAAAGTTATTTTTTAACTGATAATATAAACATGTTTGTGGATTAAATGAGAAATAATGTTCTGCAACAGAAAATTATCTCTGCTACTAATCCAAGGAAACTTCATTTCATGACTCCTGTGTATTAGAAACTCTCAACTACTATCCAGCCAGCTGTCCAACCACTAAAGAAATCAAAAGACAATGTTGCATTTACAGCCCAAAACAGACGAGTAGGATAAAAATGTGTAAAAGCTGTTATTAAGTCGTATCATCCAGAGTTAATTGTAAAGTGTTTTCCTAAACTGTTAGAGTAGTGAACAACCACAACATAAATTATGTGTTATTTTGAGAAATTAGAGATGACGTTAGAGTTTTAGAAACATCACTCGCAATGAGAGCTCCAAACTGACCAATTTATGAGACGCTGAGCCTCCTTCATCTATCCTGAAAAATTTCAGCCATCTCATGGATCTGCTTGATAAACGAACAGCATATTCAAACATGTGGTACACTATTGGCTTTGCTCAGAATAAGACCAAATAAAACAAGCATTTTCTGTCAGCATTTTCTGGTGCGGGCTAGGCTCAGTGCCTTGCCAGCCCTGACTTCATTTGCAGGTTGGAGCAAGAGAAACTAATGTCAGTAAGGAAAATGGCTCCATCCCACAAATACAGCTAGACTGTATAAACCAGTAGAGCAGCCACCCGATAACGTGTCTGGTAAAGGAGAAGGGAAGGCTGAAAATCTTCCTTAATGATCCCAGTTTCATACTTTTGTATCTAGGCTCACAGAGAGCAAGGCATTTTGGTGAACAGCCATAACCCCATATAAGCTGCATATTGCCAAATATGTACTTTCTCAAATATGCCATATTGCCAAATATGCGCTTTCCCAACTCATCCCTAACAAGCAACACCAAGGCACTACGAGACTTGGGGTCTGGATTTGACTCTACACATGAGTATGATGAATTTTCAAGGTTTCTGTGCTGTGGCTTTCCACCCAGCATACCACAGGGATAACCATCTTTTCTACCCACTCTAAAGTAGCATAAAAACGTGAAGAGTTTTAGTATTTATTTAAGCAGACTGCTAAGCATTTTAAGCCCCAGGCACACGCTAGATAGGATATAAAGCTGCGTATTTCTTTTCAAAAAGCACATACTCTTCTAGCTCTGGGAAATGAGGAAAAGGAGGATGACTCACAAGTAGCAGATGTTGGTAGCATCTCTTAACGCACTACTGGAAGGCACTCAGGCTGTAGTGATGCATGGTCCTTTAAAGCCTACCTGGAATAGACTCGAGCAAAATGCTGTAGCAAGCCAGATCCTAATCCATCCCTTTGTCTCACTTTATCAGCTGTAGTCACAATATTTTGTTTCTTTGTCAGGCCTTCTCTCTGGAAACGTCAAAGCACACAGCAAATATGGATTACTGAAGCAGTACAGCATCCTTGATGTATGGTGACTATTGTCAGTAGCCCTTGGGGAATATTACATATTAATACTATTGCTAAGGAAAATCAGTTGAGTGTCTTGGTGCAAACCAGAAGGATTTGAGACTAATAATACAGCAGATCCCATTTTTCCAGAAAAATGTAGAACAGGTCTAAAAATTAAATGTCTAAGCTCTTCCTGTAGACAATAGAGACAGAGGAGGATTCCCCAGCAAGAAAACCATATTACTTTAGACACTCTTTTCAGGACTAGAAGAGGTGGCCCCTGGAAGTGTTTCTCTCCCCCCAGGCCATCAGCTGCTGGCCACAAGGCAGTGTCCACATGGACCAGAATTGCCCAGGGCATCACTGAGGGCATCCTGACTTCTCACTGCACATCTCCAACAGGAATAAAGAGGGGTTTCACTGAGACATTAGTGCTGGAGACACTAGTGAAGAGTAACATCTTAGAGGAACCCAGATTGCTGGGTTAGGTACCTGTAGTGCTGCACATGCTGCTTCACAGAACGGAGGTGAGTGATGCCTGCCATTGCCAGTGGATACACCTGCCATCAACACCAATTACCACCACCTCTGCTGTTCAAACTGACACATGGCAAAAACAAGTTGGCCAACCTACCTTTTAAATATAAGACATTTGTATTGAAGACAAGATGCAAGAACATGACACTGGTTTCATACAAGGTTGTGGTAAAGACATTCTTTAGACCGGTAGCAAGTAATTTATTCTATTAGTATCAGATCCCTGTCCACAAATCATAGATAATGGTCTCCTCCACCTTAGCTACTCTGCCAGTAAGGCCAGGGGAGCATCTCGTTTTGTGTGCGGATAATGGCTACTGCAATGTATTGGAGTTATAACAAGAAAAATTACACTATTTAGCTACTTTTGCTGTAGCATACTCCCTGCCAGCCTCTGCCTGCAACTCATTGTCCTGTCTCTGCGAGTAAATACTGTGATAGCGTCTAAAAACACAAAACACAGCTGTAGTGAAATATCTGATCAGCTTGCAGCCATTAAACAAACAGAATGCCAGATCTTTCCTTTTGTTTAAAATATCATTACTGGGAACAAGTCATCTCTCTCGCTGCCGTTGCACTTCAGTGCACACGTTAGGCTTTTAAACCTGACCTAGTTTTGGCTGGAAAGTTTCTCAGAGAGACCCTACAGACAGCATCACCACGCACCACGTTATTTTCCCTGCTAATCAATACATTATAAAAGCTGGAGTGTCTCCTTTTGCTGAAAATGAGGCAAGGGATCAGGAGCCGCAGTACGGTTGGGCTCTAATGCAACTTCTTGTGAGCTCTCTGCACCGTTACACCTGCTGGCCTCCTGCCTCCCCTCATCCTCATTTTGACTTCCCTGATGCTCCACGTAGCTAATGAAGTAAGTCCACTCTGACCCTACAAGGGCTCCAACGGCATCACTCTGAAAATGGGAAAAGCCTTGCTTTCCCTGCGACAGCGCAGCAGTGTTTGTGGAGCCTGGTGACATTTTTCAGGTGTTTGGATAAAAAGAGTTTATAACTGAACTCTGGAAGCTCCTGCCTTCAGGGCTCTGTTGTTTGTTCTGTCTGTGCTCAGGATTTCTCTCAGTGCTGAGAAGAGGATCATGGCTGGGAAGAGGATCATGTGCAGGGGGCAGGAAAGACAGAGTTCACAGTGAATAATACCTACTTTGCATACATGACAGATGGAGTGAGGGGGCTCCATCTAGAAATACCAACATCAGAGTGGGTCAAAAATGCATCTGATCATAAACCAAGACCCCCATGGAGGCCGCACGAATCCCAGACTGTCACGGGGAGCAATCAGCCTCTCCCTGCTGCTTCATGAGCCACGCAATGGGTCAACCAATACATAAGGGCACACAGCTGAGGTATGAGAGTGGGCTCTTACTAAGGGCCAGAGCATCTCACATGAAAAGGGAGGATGTAGTGTCTCAGAGCTGTGGACTGTGCAGATCTAAGAGCAGCGGGAAGCAGGAGAGGAGCTGCTGTGTGATCATGAGATTTGAGGCACGTCGGACAGAAAGCACTATTTAAAAAGACTGGGAATCAGACAGAATAGAGAAGCTGGAGGCACTCAGCTGTGAGGATGTTCAGTTTATCCCTGTAAAGAGCACATTCAGAACATGAGGACAGGACAACAACAATAGGAAAGCATTCATCCCACTTCACATCATTTTAGCTGAAGAGGAAAAGGGGCAGACAGTGAAGAGCAGACCATGTTAGAAATGCCTGAACAGAGATCTGAGGGTGAACAGAAGGTGATGGCTGCAGCAGCTACTTCATGCCGGAATTTCTGATGCAGGTGAGGAGGTTACACAGTCACGCAAAGTCACAGGCAAAAGATAAAGGGCTCCCTATCCTTATACCTGTGCTTGCTAATTTGAACATTTCCAGAAGCCCTTCTCTGGTAAGTGTTCAATAATGGAGCTAAAAGTTGAACAACAACAACAAAAAAATCATTGATTTATATTATATGTCATTAATACCAAGTATTTATTGAGTATTTATATTATATGTCATTAATACCAAGTAATTACCAAGTGTTAATACCAAATATTAATTGGTATTAATATGTCATTAAGACCAATTGATTACCATTAATACGAATTGATTACCATTAATACTTGGTATTAATACCAAGTATTAATGGTAAGGGTAAATTATACTGAAACTAGGAGGAGACATGGAAGATAGTTAATCCTGCTGTACCCCTGTGGTTGCTTTTGTAGAGGCGACCAGTTATATAGTTACAAACATTAAAAAAACCACGTAATCTATCTCCAAATTATTAAACTTCATCGTAATATTTTTCTTGTAAGAAAAAAAATTTGGTTTTAACAATTTGCCACTAACACTAGCAACTTTGGAACTCACGTCCCAGAGCTCCCAGTCCTGAAAACCTTGCCTCTCTAAATAATTGAAAAGCTGAGTTGCTTTTTTAGGAGCCTGGTTTTTTAATGAAAACACACAGATTGCATGAATTCCATGATGAAATCCCCAAAGCCAGGAACACTGACCAGAACTCCTAGAATCAGGTTTTTATTATAAAAGAAGTGGCTGGTTTTCTTAGTATCCCATACCTAAAGTTAATCCCTTGACAGGAGGGAAGGGCACACGGAAAGAGAAATAAGACAGGCAGAGGCTCATCACTTGCTGTGTGGTGCTGATGCATCCTGAGAGATGATGGGTTTCAGGGGCATAGTGCCAGGAAGCCCAGGCTGAGTCAGCGTCACCTCCAGACGTCTGCATGACATCACACCCCGCTGCACTAACAGGACACGGAGAGAAATTGGCATGAGAGACGTTCTGATGTCCAGCCTTCATGACAACATGTCCTGAGGCGTAATGTAGTGTATGCCATAATGAGACACGTTTCGTTTGGGACTCTTAATTGTTTTGCAAGTGAATGAGGTCTCCGGGACAAAGGACAGACCTATGTGAATTATATCCTGAAAGATGCATCAGACATGATACATTCCAGCAGCTATAAACATCTTTGTCACACAGCATAGAGGCTTGTATGGAATTACATAGGGTCTGGTCTGGCACCAGCTGTTTATTGGCAACCCATATCTATGGTAGAGCGGCACAGAAGTATTTAAGGGACTATAGTGTCCTTGCTTTTCTGTCTGGATCTAAGTCTGCAAAGCTTTTCTGCAAAATGTATTAACATTCTTCTCAATATAGTACAGTTTCTTTGCTTGGTTCACTTCATGAACTTACAGGCTGCCTTTAAAACACAGCCATCAAATGCTCGACCAATATAAGGGAAAAAATAAGAGAAATAAAATCTGAGAGAGTAAATGGATTTCAAAAGGGTGAGAAGGAAGCATTTGAAAATTTCACTTGAAGAAATAGAGCCCGGGCAGCGGTGAGGCTGGATGATACATTTGGAGGTGAATATGGGGAGGGTGCAGGCGGCAAAGAAGAAAAGAAAAAGTCCTCGGTGAGTTTCCCAAGGCTCCCGCCGCAGCAGAGCCCCCCGCATCCCCGGTGAGCCCGCATCCCGGCGGGTCCTGCCGGGACACACTGGCACCTAGCGGCGGCAGCGCTGTCTTCGGCGAGTGACATCTTTGTTAGGGATCACAACGAAACGTCCACGAACAAAAAACTAAATTGTGCCAGAAAGTGTGGCCGTAAAAATAGCCGGAATTATGCTGACAGCCTAGTCACACAGCTTCCAAGTCAGGCAAAAGGGTTTGCAAGTCCTGCACAGGATCTCTGCAAAAGCAGGGAAATGATGGTGTGGCCCCGAGCTGGGATAGCCCTCGCCCTTTCAGACAGAGAGGGGAAAAAGAGAGTTTGGGAACATGTTTCACTCCCAGGTTTTCACATCCCTGGAAGCATTCCTCGGCGCCGCAAACAGGCATAAGTGAGCACAACCCCAGACATGCCCTTAGGTACCACCAGGTTAAACCCACCTATCCACAACTTGGTCAAACCAAAACTATGTTGGCCAACAGCTTATGTTATTCTTCAGAAGCCGCAGAGAACCCCCAGCACCTTCCACTGGAGAGAACCACACACTTCAGTTCTCATGGTAGTGTGACAGCCCAAAACTCAGGAATTCCCACCAACTGAGCAAACCGCTGTGTTCCAGTCAGCTCCAATAGCTATACTGGGCTTTGCAACAGGCCCTGTAGCGCATCTTTAAAGACAGTGTGATAACATTCACAAAGACAAGGACCAAAGCTTGTAGAGGAAAAATAAGTAGCCACTGTGAAACACATGGGATCCTTTCTATTAAATTGCCTGGTAAGGTAGACGTGCTCACATGAGGTGCTGTCGTCATATGTGTAATTTAAAAATACAGGGGATGAAGATGAAGATCAATCCCACTTTACTCTAAAGAATAGGTTCATAAATGAATTATAAGGTTTCTTAAATGATTTATAGCTGTTATAACCATTTTACAGATGAGTAATACATTTTACAAGTCCATCAACAGAAGATTTAATAGATAGGCAATCAATCAGCCTGCGTGGTAACTAATTAAGCATATATTAAAACATCTCTCAGTGTCCTATTAACCCCTAATGCTCTGGTCACGAGCACATCCTTAGCACAACCCCAAGGACAAGTGACAGAAGGCAGATGACCCACCCAGGCCCTCCAAGATGTTCATCTCCAGCTCTTAACCTGCAGCTCAAGGGTGAGGGAGCGCAGCTGACCCCCGGCAGCCAGCCCCCGAAGGGCAACAGGCTCCTGCTCTTCTGGAGCAGCGTGAAACTCAGCATCTCCCACCTCATTACCCAGACTTCCACCAGCAAACACCTCTGACAGGGCTCTCCATCATGCACCCCGTGACTCTGGGACACTGATACTCCTCCTTTGCTCTTTAGAATTAATACTTCGCCTCTACCAAAGGCCAACTAGGAGGCATAAAAGCACCTTGCTGCCATTTAACAATGAAAATGCACTTTTCAACACTTTTGCTAGACGGCTTTCTAGTCTATTTCCCCTACACAGCAAGCAAAACTCTTTACCCTCATCCAATAAAATATGTATCAGAGGAAAGATGACACTCAGTACCCACTGACTCAGGATCATGTCCTTTGAGAAAGTAATCTACCCTCTGCTCTGAGCCCTGCATTGAGAAATGGCTATTCATTCCACTTGTTTTATCTGTCAAGAAAAGAGATTGGTACTAATGTTTCTATAAGAAAAACAAATGTAATCAAACCCTCAGGCCTGTATAGATCCACATAAAATGTCTGCACCAAGTGCAGCCACTACATCTCTCAGCTGCTGAAGGGTTGCAGGCACTGTGAAGGAACGCACTTTCTGATCAGTTTCCAGATTCAGAAAATATTTGGAAATATTTGGGAAAACACCCATGCAATTTTAAACACACACATCCCCCCTTACACTCATTCTCTTGCATGATCTTTCAGAGTCACTGAAATCCCATGGGTTTCCTCCTATCCCACAGAAAATAAGCTGTAATCTGGCTGCACTAAAATCTCATTTTTCACAGATTAGTAACCCCTATATAGGCGTATAGCAATGCTAGGGTAGAACACCACAATACCAAACTGTACTGCTCCCAGTACCTGAGCCACATAATGAGCCATGCTATGTATGCTGCATGGCAATGTGGGGTATAAACATCTTGGCATTTGTGTATTCAAATGACAAGAGCAGAGTGGCCATTCTCCACTGCAGAATCAATTTCCTCTAGGGTCTTGTCATTGGATGGATCTGTCACTCAGTGAAAAAAATCATATTCACCATCATCTGCCTTTTGTGATGATCTGTGTGCTCATGTACACACACAGAGGGGGAAAAAAACCTGCCACTGTAACGTATCCACCCTTAAAAGAAATCCCCATCTATTCATTGCCACAGACTGGGGAGGTGCCAGTATGAGGTTTTAAAACACTAGATGTGCAACTCAGCTTCCCAGTCCAACTGTGTACTGCTGCCAGACCGATTATTCAGACTCACATCACAGGGGTCAGATGTAACTTTCTATAAAACTAAGAAGGAAAGATAAAATAGTGTCACAAAGAAGCGAGGCAAAGGCTTAAGAGTGGCTGGATCCCCTTGATGCAGGACACCTTATCTTCCCAGCCAGCAGCCTGTAGGAAAGGCAGGCAGCTTATACTGCACAAGGAGACAGATTGCCCCAATGAGTGAGAAAGCTGATAAACTTGGAAGGCAAATGCACAGTGTGGGAGGAGTGGACCACAGACAAAGGGCTGTTTCATCTCAGCCTGGTTTGGGTGATCCCTGGAGAATTTTTCAGAGCGTGGAGCCTGTGGCTCCATCTCTGCAGCTCCAGACACCAGCTGGAGCTAGTTGTGGACATGGTTGTGGTGAGAGCACCTGCTCTCACTGAAATCAGACACTACTCTCAAGGGCAGATTCTTGGATCTTAAATTTTAAAAGCTAGAGAACCTTTCATGACATATCTCTGCTACTGTGTACAACAATTCCTCTCCTAGAATTGTTTTAAAAATCCTTTAACTGCCACTTCATTCAGAAAGATTTTACCAAACTAAAAAATGGCATGTGTGATGTTCCTCAAGTTAGTTTGCACAAAAGGACCTGTAACCCAAAAAGTTTGCTCTTCAGCTTACTCAAACTAACGTAGGTCTTCTCCTCTGAGGGGAGCTGCACCTCTTTGCCCATAGCACAGTCCAGACTGCCAGCACCAACCAGGTTACAAGTACATCTGGTGAAGAACAAAGTTACAGACAGCCCTTTCAGTCCCACGCCATGATCCATTCAGTTATTGGCACTTTTTGAGGCAAGTAGTTAACAATAATGTGAATTACTGTAACTAAATTGCTGGGGGTAGCAGCAGCATAGCTGAACCTAAAGGGAAAAAAAAGTTTTCCTAGTGAGGGACAGCTCACTATAAGCAAAACCTGGACACTTTGGAGCCTTTCTGCTTGTAGTGGACAGAGATAATCTTCAATAACTGATGATTTTTAGTTTTACTTTCACAACCAAAATTAAACTAGTCACACAGCAAACCCTCCCAAACCAAGGCATTTGGGTGCACTGATTTTGCAAAACCAGCACCAAGATTTTGTACCCTCTTCTAACAAGCTCTTCTAATTTGTCTCTGTGAAGCGTCTCTCGCATGAATTCCCTGTTGCATTCAGGCTTTGTACACATCCTTTCTAATCCTTCCTTCTTTTATTGGGTTTCTATTTTGAGCAGGTTCCTTAGCACTTAGGCAGGCGTATAATGCTGTTACTACCATAGCCTTAATTATTCCTTTTTTTCTTTTTTACTCATAAGCACTAATTGAGTCATGATCCCTTTGCAAATATGACTTAACCTGCAGTTCTCCTGCTTGCTCAGGCACTGCAAATAAAAAAGTAATGGCACTGGTAATTAACTGAGGCCTGGCAATATAACTTGCCTCTCAGCCTGTGACGGGTAAAAGTTCAATTGAAAAGTAAGGTGTACAAATGCATATTAAGTGAACCAGAACTAAGCAGCAATCAGACAAACAAGAAAAGCATGGGCAGAAGAGAAACTAGCCTCAGATATCAAATTGAAGAAGATGGCAAAATGTAAGTAAGCTTTAATTTAAAAAAAAAAAAAAAAACACGAAGAATTGTTAGTAGTTAGATGGGCAAACAGACAATACACACACATACATTTCAGTTGCATGTGTAAGGTAGCATCACCCTACTGATGGATTTTATCTCAGAAAACATTTTTGAAAACTTATAATCAGGTATTCATAGTACACCTTAGCATTGCCTGGCAGGAAAGGAATTAAGAGATCCAATGTACAGAGCGTGGTTCAGTCTGAAGCAAGCCAAACTGAAAAAGGTGCTGCTTCTGTATCCACCCTCAATGGTGTGAAACCTTTGTAGTCAGAGAGGAACACCAGGGAGCACAGAGGCTGCTTCAAATGGGGCAGGAGAGAGAAAAAGCATGCATGCTCAGAGCAGAAAAATACTTCTAACGGGGAAATACACATAAGCAAGGACGCAAGAGGTGAGAAAAACTATTCCAGCTTTTTAGTGGGGAAACCAAACCCCAGGTAGCAAAGATGATGAGCATTGTAACTCACCATGGACTAGAGAACAGGCATCATATAAGCTCAATATTTTTTGCCCTCACTCTTAATTTTCTTTGCTGTTCCCCTGCAACTCTCTCCCTCTTTTCCCTTTACTCTTATGCTATTCATGGGCCAGCTAGAAAACCTTCATGCAGCCAATGTAATAACTCTGAATCCCCATCAGTTATAATCTCAGCTGTGGAGTCTAGTGGATGAAGAGGCTGCCTCATATTTCAAAGTTTAATGAGTTCCATTCCTGTTAATATTACACTTCTATTAAAATTCATGGTCATTTTTTCCATTAATTTGATTTGAAAATTAATTCCTCCTAATTTTCTAAAGCATTAACATGACCGGTGACTTATGTAGGTCATCCCAAATGAGTGCCAGTAAAACCTTTATAATGCAACATCTTGTATTCTGTACATCTTGATAGTGACCCTCCCACAATTTATAACTGGGATTCACCAGGTAGGGAAGAAGAAAAAGAACAATTTTCATAGTTTATGTTCAGAGAATGGTGAAAAATTAACATGATCCAGATGATTAAAAAAGCTGTTGTACAGAGGGAATATCACGCCTACAAACTGAGAGAGTTCTGCTTCACTTAGTAACAGAGAATAATATATGGGCAGAAAGAGTAAAAAGCCTGGATGTTACACTCTCTTCTCTTTTCTTCTTTTTCTGCTTGAAGACTGCTCAGCATGCCAGAAGGCAATCATGTCCTGCAGGTAAGTGGAAAAAGAAACTAAGAATATTGAAAAGCATATATCTAAGGCTGCTCACAGTGCAAAAACACCTGAAGCGAAACTGCTAAAAGTTTACCAGGATGATTTTGAAGAGCTAGGGTATACATCACACACATAAAAATTATTCAGCCAGTACGGTGCATGCCTACCAAATTCTATGAAAAAACAGCAGAAGCAATAAAGTAAACAAAATAAAGGCGGCACAGAGTCCACAAGCGCCAAGAGGCAACATGGCAGTCATTGAAATGCTGGGCTCTTGTATAATCTCAACAACTAAACGCTTCAAAGAGTCATCACTGCCCAAAGCTTAACTGGAAAAGAAAGAATGCAAGTGTATCTCAGTGTTTGATATCAAAAATACATTTGCAGTAGAAGCATTTTTGGGAAGTGTCATGTCTCGGCGGTTCTGACCTACACCTTTCACCAGGACATGCAGTGTCCTGCGAGCACTGAGAGAGGAGATGCAGCCGGTGTCCCACCAGCAGGGACATCCTGCTGCAACTGGATGGCCAGCGAACTGCAGTCAAAACACCAAAGCTGCTTCAATGAAGCTTTTTCACAAGGAAGCCCAGTAAAACTGGATAATTTACTACCCAAGCATGGTGACTTGTTAGTTAGCAGTCTCTGAAGTGCCTTCCTGCCCTGGTTAACATTCTCTGATAAGAACATCAGTATGACAACTTACCAGTGTAAGCAATCATTGCAGAACCTCTTTGTTCTCCCCAAACAGTCAATAACCCATGACATGTCTCCTAGGCCTACCTTGCGCAAAGCACAGCAAAGTGTAATGCACTGGGCCATATTTCCTTCACTTTCACACTGATTTATCATCCCACTGCTGCCATTTAACACAGTACCAGGGACTTTTCAAGAATTCAAAGTTAGTCTTGGATATCACTTTTGATGCTGCACATGAGTTAGTTGGAACAAATAAAACAGTGAGAAAAACATTATTTTCCTGCTCCAGAGTGTTTGCACTGTGGTACCAGTGCATTTGCTATTACTATGCATACCCTACTTTACACATATTAGAAAGATTCCCATGGAGCTGTTCACAATTTACAGGGAGGAATTCATTTTTTAGCTGCACAAGTGAATGCTCCAGACACTAGCTGGAAGCTCTCAGAGCTCATTATACATTACTTCCTCAGCAAAAAAACCAGTTCTGTACATAAACCTGAAAATTTTGGATCACCAAACTCTAGGCACATAGTTATTATCAAATTAACTCATCTAGCTGGAAATAGCAGTCCTTAAAACACCCAAAGATATCATTATTTTGTTCTATGGAGAGCTGAATTGCATTAAAATCTATGGGGATGTCCAAATAATTTGCAAAACTGAGATTGTCTGAGGTTCAAGGAAACATACAAGAAACATTGTAAAGCCAATGTAAAGAAGGTTTTATAACTCTGATGTTTCCAAGGTCAGGTGGTAGTATCAAATCAAGTATGCTCATTGCTCCCTGGTGTCACTGGAAAAACAAAGGAAAGGCAATCTCCAGCTCTGCTTTTGGTCTAAAGGAATTCAGGGACCACAAAACACTAATCACACTGCTCATTGCAGTGCCAGAAGGAACTCAGATGCTAGAATAACATATGACCCTGTACAGAATATGCTTTATGGAGATATAAAAAAAGACAAGATCCCTCCCCCAATCTAACTCTTTGAAAACTTTGGAGTCTCTAAACACAAATGCATTGCCCTCCACTGCACACACAACTACTTTAAAGAGCAATTATTATTCACAGACAGAAACCTGAGCAGTTCGGGAAGAAAAGAATCAGAACAGTTGGCGAAGAACTGAATTTATTATCTTGTTAGGAAAAGGAGAGAAAGAGAGTATGAGACCATACAAATATGGCATATAAACATTTCAGTATTCAAATGCAAGTCCAGGAATTATCACGCACTTATGTTGATGTTAATCCTAAGTGATTAAACTGATGAGTACAGCTCTTTTTTTAACTGTCTGGAAAAGAATCTAATGACTGAAAAGTTTATGTTCGGTTTTATATGATCTCAAACATTCACTTTTGGGATCTTTTTGAAATATAATTTAGGAAAATAAATGATGTTACCCCTTGACTCAGCCAAAGGTTCTAAGCTGTGGCTCAAGCAGACATTTAAAACACCCACTCCTGTTGCGTGTCATTCACTTTCCAAACCTCACTTAGGAGAGGTTATTGCTTCTACCTCTGTCCTGCAGTGAGGCAGAAATAAATGTGTAATACAGAAATACTGTGATAAAGACTGCTTTTACTTCATTTTCACCCTCAACAGTGACGTTTGGTTGTTCTACATCAACAAGACTTCCAATACAGAGCAAAAATCAGGATGACGCCCCACAGTTCCACGCAAGCACCTCCTGGAATAGTCATTCAGAGGGGTTTCAACTGCCTGAACATAGGCATAAAGTGCCATTTTAGATGCCCTTAACTACATGAGACATCCACATGGGACTGACACCCCTAACATGACACTGCAAATCCATGACCTTATGGAGAAGCAGCTAAAATACAGCAGATGGAGGTGATCCGAAGGGGTACTATGACATCTCAATTTTGAAAACTGGGTTCCATCCCGTCTTTTAAACCTGCTTTCAAGTGAAGTTTTCTCAGAGCACATCCGTTTGCTGTTGTGTGTATGATTCACATCATGTACTCTCTGACTGCATCACTTTAATTATAACAGATCTATCTGCCTGATTTTGTCTGTCATAGTTTCAACCAAAATCACCACAACCAGACCAACAGATGGCCCTTCCCCCCTCCCCCAAAAGAGGAGAGGAAGAGATAAGGAGATTTAGAAGTTTAGAATGAAATAAACTACTTTAATGAAGAATTAATATTAAAACAAAAAAGAAAGAAGAAAATAATGAAATAGATACAAAACCGTTATCAAGCTCCCAGAATGACAGTCCCATCACCATCAGGCACTGGGTAAGTCCTTGACTGGTCTCAGTAACAGATGGGAACTGGATTCTACCTCTGGAGTGAGGAACACTCAGATCGGGATCAAAGGCAGACAAACAGACAGGGTCCTCTTTGGATGTCGGCCATCACAGGAAGAGCATTGACCCTTTGATCCCTGAGCTTTTATACTGAGCATGGGGCAGATGGGATGAAATACCCCAGTTGGTCAGGAATGGACCTGTCCTGTCCCCACAGGTGGGACCCCTCTACACTTTTCTGTTTCCGACCCTCTAAGGGGCAAATAACGAAAATTGTCTGACCTTAGTTGTTATAGCAATAAGTATAAGGAAGGGCCTCTCTGCACACCATTCCTTGGCATGTAGCACAAACATTGCCCTTATCATCCTGAGAATGAGCAGTTTACTCCACAATATGCTGTTCATTTCAGAGAGTTAGAGGAGGACTAGCTAAAATGTAAAATTACAGAGCACAAAATTGGTTTGGTTTTACCTCAAACCAGGACATTGTACTATGGCAATTTTTAGTCCAGATGAAATAGTCCTGTGAAGATATTTTTTGACTATACTATGAAAGAATTATTAACTTAATTCATTACTTTTCCAAGAAGAAAAATTTAGAAGACTCATTCTCACTCTCACTTTAGAAGACTTTAGAGAGCTTAGAGCCACAAGACACTGCCAACATCTTATGTTTTTCCCTTTCAAGTCATCAGCTTGAATCCCATTCAGCTTGAGAAGGTGGTGTGGCTCAATCCTGAATTAATTTCTTGCAGTCAAGGCTATGTGCTAGAAAAGATTGGAAAAAATAGAATGCAAAACAAGTTTTTCCTTAAGCAGACAGACACCATTCCTACCGACACCAGAAGGACCAGGGAAAGAAGGGGCCAGGGTGAGCCAGCCTGTGCTTGTCCATCCCACCAGACAGCTGGGTATTAACAAGGGCAAGAGATGACAGGCTTTCTGATGTAAGAATTCATCCTAAACGTGTGCTTTGGGTGCTTCAGAAAGTCACTGTGTCTACATTGTACCAACAGGCACAATGACACTGAAACCGTTCCCCTTTCTCACCCTTCCCCAGTAAACTGCATTTGGTCAAGAGCAATACAGGGTCTCGGTTCCACTGTGTGTACTCTAGTTCACATCATCTCCCATGTATTCCCCCGTTTCCAGCACACAGCTGCTCTCTATAATTAATAAGAAATAACAGCAGACCGTTTTGCTGAGCTAAACTCTTTGCAAGTTGCCCATCAGCCCTGTTTACTTTCATTTAGTGTCATCATTACACTAGAAATACTTTTTGTCCAAAGAGACAGGAAAGAAAGGGAAGGAAAGGAAGCACTCAAGCATCCTTGTCCCTATTTGCCTTGGGGCAAGGCACCACTTCTGCTGTGTGTTACGGGCTGTACCACCAGCGCTGGTGAAGGCTCTGCCTACACCCAAGGGAAGCAGCAAAGCCACAAACACAAGATCAGCATTTTTTAAACATAACCCAAATCATCATTTCTGGTTTTATTTCCAAGGGAAACAGCCACAATGCATTAGAAGCACACTCAGATAGGGAACATTGATAGTACAGTAACCTGAAAAAATCATGTTCAGTAACATTTAAAGTGACCTTACTGGAAGTACTGAGGCAGTCAGTTCTGTATCCCATCAGCTCAGCTGGCTGCAGTCAAAAGGAAAAGAGGGTAGCAGTACTCTAAAGTAACTTCTTTACTGATTGGAAAGCATGAGATGCCTGGTTGTACACAGCGAGAAGGGACAACATCTGCAAATGAAAGAGGAGTCAGAACAGGCTGCCCAGGGAGGTCGTGGAGTCCCCTTCT
>BJBW01003181.1:0-40822 GCA_004320125.1 Scolopax mira | reverse complement strand
GAGTGACATGCTCTAGCTCTGGGCAATCCTGCTTCAGGGGAGTTGGACTAGATGATCTCTACGATCCCTTCCAACTCTACATTGTGAAACTCAGTGAAATTCAGTGAAATTCTATCTAATTCTTTTTTTTTTTTAATTTTAAATGTTGTAGCAATGCTATTTGGTAACAGGTCCTGGGAACCTCAACACCCAGAGCTATCCACCAGTTTTGCTTTGGCTTCTGCTTTGGCATCTTTTCCATCAACTCAAACCTGTTGCATTAGGATGATTATTATTGTTGCTGTTGTTAAAATGTTATCATTACAGAAAGCACATTCTTTCCTTGAACACTACTCTGTCTCGATAGGAAAAAACGAACTATTTAAATTCTTCATGAGAAAAACCACACCCAGTTACCAGATGGTTTATCCTAATATTTCATGTACACTACAGTTTCCTCAATGTTGGGAGTCAGTTTTTAAACACAAGTTTAATTTGGTTAATTGGTTCTTACAGTATATGCAAATAGCACTGCTCTAAATATCCGTTTTTCTAATCGAAAACGAAGGGACAGATTCACAGGGGAGAATGCCCTACACAGAAGCAATTAATAAAAGGCAAACATTACGGTTGCTTTTATTGACTTCAATAGCAGCTGGTAGGTGCTGTCTTTCTGATAACCAGGCAACTCACTGAAAAATAAGACGGGAAGAATGAACTTCAGGAATTCATTTGTTAAGCTTTAACTGAGGGGCTGTATCAAGAGAACATAAAAGTCTTCTTCCAGTCCCAAAATAAGGTATTCTTTGAAGTTAAAACTCAAGCCCATTCCAGTCTGTGAAAAACTGTATTTACCTATTCCAGCTTCATTTTTTCCCCACACAGAGGGCAAAATCAGGATTCTTTCATTTCTTTCCTGTTTCTTGCATTATTACTCATATCACTGCTGTGTGTGGCAAACTCTGGCTCTCGGGCTGGCATCACAACATGGAAGCGATCTTGACAGTAGGTTCACTGATTTTGCTCTAATGAGGGCTAAGATATTATTAGCTACTGCAATTTCAAATCTTCAGAAACAAAATGATTATGCAGCTGAACACATTGAATGCTGACAATCATTTCCTTTCTGGTGATTAATTAAGTAGCTCTTAGAGCACTAAAGACACACTTAAGAGGTATTTTAAAAAAAAAAAAAAATCAACTACCCCTGCAGCTTGTTTGTTTCCTAACACTATAGTCTTGTCTTAGGCTGCTTTCTCTAAGGAGGAGAGGACGTCTGTTCAACTGTAATTCACAGGAGGCTCTTCCACAGCTGGTATAGGGAGCTGTAAAATGCCTTCAGTTTTGCTTTCTTACCTCTTCAGACAATACTTCATGCAAAACAGTATATGAGAATATGAACTATAGGAAGGGTTATATCTTACTGCAGAAAAGGGAACACAAAAGTGGAAGAAAACATCCAAGGAGATGAGCATTCACTAATGAGGAGCGTTGCCAGCAGTTATTCAGTGGGAGCTTACCCAATTGCTTACTTACTGTCTCTTTTAGGTAATTCCTTCCTACTATGCAAGAGGACTTTTAACTCTCTGAATGAGATGGGAAATTATTTCAGATGAATAAGAAAAGAGAGGCTCTCAGTGAAGCCGATCGCTGTTTAGTGTGGCTTATTATATCCCCCAGTACTATGAGGAAATCTAGGTTCCAGCTCACAAACCAGTAATGCAATGCAAAGATACTGTGAAGCCATTTATCAAGGGCTATGCATCAAACCAATGGCTGAGCCCAGAAGTGTAGAAGGATCTGAAGTCACATCTTCTCACCCTGCTGGGAAGGATCTGCACCCCTAATTGCAGCTCACCTCAGTAGGAGATGACGATGATGCCAGAACCAGTGTGAAGGTCAGTCCGTAAATAATTGTTAAAGGTCTATCCAACCACACATAATCAGTGGAGTAAAAGAAATGCTGTGAGACGCCTCCCCCTACTCTGAGAGCAAGGAAAATGTTGTTCTTTAACTCCCTGTACTAAGACAGCATGGGTCTATTCATCAGCCGCAGGGAGCCTAGTCTGTATTTAGGAAATGGTATTTATAATGCAGTACTATACTCTATGTCAGTTCCCAGAGGACAGTCTGTGCCGTCTCTGTTGCTCTAGTGGAAGTGAACAGCTGCTTTCTAGATTTCCCAAAGCCCTGGCGCAAAATAAATGCTTCCCTCTCCACTTAATTTTAAAGAGCAACGATGGCTGGGCAGGGAATATATGAGGGAGAGGAGCAAAAGCAAGGAACTAATTGTTTTATATCATTTTGCTTTTGTATTATCTGTAAAGTAAGCATTTAAACTACAAAACTGACAAAACTAAAATGGCAAAACTAAAAGTACAATTACAGGTGCAAGACAGTAGCGGCCACAAACATCACCTCCATCTTCCCCTCCCTGAGCTATTTTCACCCTTACCTATTGCACAAAGTCTTTACTAAAAAAAAGAGAAAGGAATCTGTAAAATGAAACATATTTCATGCAAGAGAAGGAAAGAAATTAAGAGTAAACAATATATAGATTTGCTTCAGTTCCTGTAAGATACCCTTCACAGCACTAAGACCAAGACTGACTTCTTGTTTCCTTTTCACTTCTTATTTTTAGCAGGTTTATACAGTTCTGATGACTTAGTATACTGCAGACAGAAGTCCAGTTTACAAAGCAGGAGAGACAATTCTTTAATCTAAAGAGGTCACAAAACTAGTCTCAGGATTACCTTAAGTTATTTTCATTTCTGGACATGAGGGACTTTAAAATTAAGTCTTTTAAAAGCTGAGAAAAGTTTTTACGTTCTTCCATTAAAAAAGACAAAGGCAGCAGCTCCTTGATATTTTTGTCCCCTTACTATTTGTCCTACGTGTTTTTAAGCTTTACTTTGAGTCCTCTTTTAGAAAGAGGTGTCAGTATCCAGCCTAAGACACACTGGGGAAATCAGCAAGAGCAAGCAGACTTTCTTGTGTAATGGTTATGGGGAGACGGTTTCTAACTCATTTTAGTGCTTACACTACCCATCTACTTTCTCCTTCACCAGTGACTGCTTCAGCTTGCACAAGCTTATAGTTACAGTGCTGCCCTTTACATTCAGGCAGTTTTACTAATGAATAGCATGTTTGATAAAAAGGTGCCTGGTGCCTAAACTTCAACTTTAGTTTAGTAACACGCTGCTGTATCTCCAAATGCAATTACAGTTTAGCGGAGTAATATCACTCATTTCCTAACTAGAAATAATAAAAAGTAAATAAATAGTAACACGTATACTTCTATACACCCACTCTGCTCTCTCATTTATGTGTCTGCATTTATGCACATGCACATACACCCACAGAACTCACATGCACAAACTGTAGATTATATGTATTTATACGTACATCATTTTAATGTCCTCTCTTCTTTAATCAATTATCCATGATAATCCATTGTATTCCCCCAGGTACTTAGTCATCAAAGCTACTTTAAACCTCTTCTTGAAGATCAAATGGCTCTTTAATCCATTTATTTACAGTTTACTGAGTTACAGAAAATTAATCAGGATCATAAGTTAGCTACTGCAGCAAGACTCTTCTGAAGCCTGCTATCATTACAAACGTATTTCTCAGAGAGCCAACGGGATGAGGGAAGAAAGGAACAAATCTCCTGACGTCTGTTCCTTCCAACAGCCACCGTCAATGACTGCCTCACTCTGATCCTTGTTTGATCAAACTGTACTCCATCAAATCCATTTAAATGAATTAGCACTACTAAAGTAACAGAAGAACTAATTAGTTAAACTTTGTAGTTAAGTTTCTCATATATTGTCTTCTAGTGTCTAGCAAGCTGAGCTAGATGTTTTCCTTCTGAAGTTTGTTGGGCACAATACCACTTGTGTGAGAAAGATGTGAATTACACGAGAGAGACCACATTTCTTTGAACTCTGCTAAAGTCTCTCTTTATTGTTCCATGTTTTCATCCAAATATTCACTTCCTCACACACAGTTCTGTATGGTAGAATACTATACAGAATGAATATTTAATGGACAGCTTTCTGGATATTATCAATACTGACCCACTATAATCACTCATTGATTAGATGAGGTTCCATAAATTCGGGGCCCAACAGCAATTATTCCAGATTCACATGTGAGCTGTGCATATTCACACTGATTCTCTACAGCAGTAGAGAAACTCAACCACCAAAAGTGATACACTGTAAGCACCTGAATGAATTTTGTACTAATTGTGCAAAACCCTAAATATTCTTAATAGTTATGTTACATATGTATGCAAACACAGATACAGTAACCCCTGAAATGCTGTTACTGCATTTAGAAATTGCACAAACAGTGGGAAATAAGAAACTGGCACAACTTGAGGCCGTTTCCTCTTGTCCTGTCACCTGTGACTTGGGAGAAGAGACTGACCCAAACCTTTCAGGAGGGGTTTCAGTTATAGAGAGTGATAAGGTGTCCCCTCATGCTCTTTTTCTCTGGGATGAACAACCCCATCTCCCTCAACCTCTCCTCATAAGCCTTACTCTCATTGCCCTATTATCATAGGGTAACAGTCCCATACTGACATAGAACTTCTATTTATTTCTATTACACCAAATAATCATGGAATGAAATCCCATCTGAAAGACAATGTGTTTCTGGTAGTACTATTGCTGAAAAGCTGCAGTCTGTCTGCTCCTGAGAACAGAGTGTTTCTGTGCTACAGCTAATTCTCAGCCAGACTATGTGCTAAAGTACACTTTTGTGTTGTGGTGGTTTGTTTTTTTAATTACACATTTTCATAAATAATCTAGGTTCTGACAGCTCCTGTGTACTAAAAATTGTATTGATAAATAAATGCTATTTAGGCAACTAGACTGCTTGGTATTCATTTAGTTGAATTACTGAATAAAGGCACTTGAGCCAAATCAATAGGAGGATATCAGAAGGAGAAAATTAAAATAGATCCTCCTAATTTAATGTGACAATTTCTTCTGGTTCTCTGCCAAGAGAAATTGTACCGGCTTGTATTCTTGTACGATCGCATATCAATAAGGATCTATCTAACTCTGGGCATTTAATTCTTATTTCCCATATTTCAGTCTTCTGCTAAAGAGGTGCTATCAAGGCGTGTGGCATCTGCCTCAGAAAGCCTAATATTGCCTTTCCTTGCACTGATGTAAACCTTCAGTAATACAGTTAACTACACATAAAAAGTTATATAGGGGAAAAGAAAGTCAAGCCTAGTCAATAGAACATTCAGAACCTTATTCTTCTTTCCTGATTACAGACCTACTTTATTACCTTAATCATCTCTCAAAATACTACGGTTACCAGGGAAGGCAGTCTGCTACAGACATAACAGAGCCTTTGGGAAGGATTCAGGCCACTGTTGCAGTTTCTTGATTGTATTCACCTTCAGCACAGGGAGAACAGCCTGTGAACCATGCCCTGGGTCTCAGCATGCCAGGAACTTGTACATCTGCAGTTTCTCCCTCCGTTCTCCCAATTTCCAGGTTTTCTTCCTAAGCTGCTCAGTCTAAAGCCAAAGGGCCTTAGCAGTACTGAAAAAACATTTTGGGCAAAAAGCTAGGCAGGCATCAAAACTCTTCATAAAAGAGCAATAAATAGAAAAAGGATGGAAATTTTATGAATTGGAATATATGGGCAACTTCAAAGAGGGAATTAGATTCATATTTCCTAAAAATATACAATATCAAGTACGATGTTCAGAGCATGCTTAACCTCATATCCTTCATATCCTAAAGGATCTCAATACAGGGTCTCATAAAACCATCCTTAATGGACTGTGTAAGCATTTTCAGCAGAGTGTCCAACAGCTCTGCTATGTGTTGTTCATTCTTCCTTCTGCATAAGGAAAGAGCTGTGTGTGCATTTCCTAGATAGAAGCAGGAAGGAAAATAATGCAGCACTTTCCCTGCACTGAAACTCACACCAAAATATGGATTCTTCATACTCGTCAATAGAATGTATTGCTGCATAGGATAAAAATCACTGGGTTCTGTATATGCTTCTCTCTCCTCCCAGACCTATGTGGAATTTGAAACAAATCATACAATACATTTTCCAGTGACCAAAAGATGGCAGTGTTTCAGAGCATTACACGTATCTGTGTATGGTTTTGGATAATCTTACATGTCCTCATAATGGTAAAGAAATCACCTAAATTGTGAATCTGTAATCCAATCATAGGGCAATGAACAAAATGGTTTTATGCCATTTGCTTACCAGATGTCCTACAAAACCCCAGAAACCAACTGCAAAAGCTATTAATGTGCTCTGAACACTCCTCAAGACTAGGAAGCCAAAGCCCAGTCCAAAGTTATATATGTGCTTGTAGGATAGATGTGTATCTCTGTGTGTGAGTAAAGAATACTGTGTAAAAAGTATGTGTACAGTACTGTGTACAGTAAAAAATAATCTGTGAGGTTTCAGATTAAAGGCTATATATTAAAAAGTTTTCTTCAATAAGGTCTAGGAAAGGAGCTGTGCTGAGCTGAGCTTCACATCAGAAAGGCTGTAAGAGCTCACTCCGTTGCATGGTAACCAAACACAGGGAGTGAAAATCATGCATATATCTGTGAAAGTGCTGCAATTTGCTTCCAGTTGTGCAAATCACCTGAGAATCTACCAGCTGCACCGTTTTTGTCTATATCAGTATCATTGGAGCGTGGAGATGAGACATCATTATAAAAGTGCACTTCCATTCTCCATCCCTTGACAAGGAAAATTCTCATTTCCACCATCAGCATCTGTACTCCTACTACATTTATGGAGAGTCCCTGCCCCTCAAACAACTGCAGAGAACTGCAAGCTCATTAAGCCGATTTAATTGTCCTGTCACAGTTATATTTCAAAGGTTTGGGAAGTTACATGTGTTTCAGAAGCTGTGCCCCCCAGTCTCCTATAGACGTACCAGCACATTGGGAAAGTGTTGAGTAATGCAGATCTACACAAAGGACCTACAGAAATCTTGCAGAGGCATTCCTCATCTTGCTGTGCAATTGCTTAATTCTGTTTCCAGCTTCAGAAGGAAGCAGAGAATCTACTTTCTGTCTGTATCATTTCACAGCTTTGTACATTTCTAAGCTTCTCTGTCCCACAACAGTTTTCACTGATACATCATTAAGCAAAGAGTTTAATGATGCATCAGTGAAAACATGAAATATTTTTTTCCTGTATTTTCTGCAGTTTCAAAATTCTCACTACTAAATAAACCTCACAAACTAAAAAAAAGAAGATTTTATCTGTCTTCATTGACTTTCTTCATTCTACAGCCACCAGCTCATGCGAGGGCAGTACACAACACTCCTCTTAAATGTGCCTGTTGCTGTGTTTCTTGAAATGTCTGCAGTCTCCTACATCCCACAAAGTTTACACTTGCAGCATCAGCTAGCTGGAATCTTCCTTGGATGTAAGCTTCCCAATTAACTTTTTTTTTTTTTTTTTTTTTGCTTCATTTTGCAGAATAAATCTGCTCTGGGGATGCACTGTGGTTTTGTGGTAGAAAGAGCGTTTGTCTGTAAAACTCAAGGTTATCTGTTCCTGACATAGGAAGACTTAATAGTAAGGAGTCAAGTAACTGGAGGAGGAGGAAAAAAGCATCAAAGCTAAAAAAAACTGAAAGAGAACCTGAAGAACAGTATCCTATCTCTGCTTCTTCATTTCCTTTTGATGCTACTGGCTTTAATCTTCAGGTCTCAGTCTGCAGTTAGTAAAAAGTGCAGATATTATCCCCTCTACTTGAAAGATGTCCTTGTGCTCACAGAAAATGGGTCTCCTGTGACTTCAGTGCAGAATACTGGGTGTGGTCAAAATAAAAATAGGTTAAAATGAAACAATTGTTTTTTCCTTCTGCAAAAGCCAGAGCCCTTTGAGGTTAAAGAGTGGCTAGAGCAAACAGCCAAAATGTTAAACCAGTTTAGCAGGGGTTAAAATTCATTTGGAGGACAAGATAGTTATAAAGTTATCACCTGCTTCAAAGTGACTTTATATTCCTGGAATGGCCGTGCTGTGCTCATTAGCTCTACTATAGTTACAAGAGAGCTTTCCCTTCAGTCCTATCGCCTTGTTCTTACAGAGAAATAACAGACATCTGGATGTACCCACTCCCTCCCTTAATGGAAAATGGCAAATCGCCTTTGAGAACCTGGGAACAGGAAGATAAATATATGAATCTACCTTTTCACAGCTGCCTAAGAGGTAAAATCTATGTGAAAAGATGAGACGAACTAGAAGGGCTCCCTTCATCACTAGACACAACCACCACCCAGAGAAGGACGGAAGAAGATACTGCTGACCTCTCAGGCTCATCTTTGCTGGACCATAGTACCTTAAAAGTTTCATTGATCAGTTTGAAAGAGCAGTGGGAAAGGGAAAGGTCATAATAACTTGGCATTGCTGAATGATAAAAAGACCAAAATAAAATTACTAGTAACAGCAGAGTCACTGGGAATACACACTGTCCCAGTAGACCCAAGCTTCTTCTCAGACCGGCCCAGTATTGCTTTCTTTGGCAAGTTAATTGGGGCCAGTGACTCCACTGGTTTCTCTAGAGCTCAGCCAGCTTCCTCCCAGAGAAGCATGAATGTCAGACACCTTTTACTCATCTTCTCACACTGGTAGAAGATCAGCAACAATTCCAATCCAGAGACTAAATGCAAAATGATGTTAGGATTTTTTTTTACTCAAGTAAAATTATGGTCTATCTATTGTTTCCCATCCTGTCTCTCAGTTAGCATCTTTCAACATCAGCAAGGTTTCCAGTAGTTGATTTTGTCTGTAGTTTTTATGCTACTGCCACTATATCCCCCATCCTTATTTCAACACCAAATACTTCAAATATGCATTTTTGAGGTAAAAAAAAAAAAAAAAAACAACAACAAACAAACATGGCAGTTCGAAGAAAGCGCAAATCTTGGAAAATCAAAGATGTGCCACTGCCTCTATATCAAGAATTTTTTATTAAAAGTGTAGTGCTCACATTTCAACTATTCTTTTACTTCTTGGGTGATATTTTAAAATCTATAATACCACATCAGAACACCCAAAACAGAAAGATAGGAAAATCCATATTTTTGGGAGTAACAGCAGTTAGTGACTGCGCTTTCATTCCTTCCTGGGAACCAATACCTAACTTTGCTATAATAAATTCTCCCATTTTACATCTCCCTATATCAGTGTTTACATGACATGACATTTCTCACGTATCTGCCATGCCACAATACTCGTAATCATATTCATTGCACTATTTATTGTATACAGTGCTTTACATAGCGTATACATCACCTCATAAAATATTGGAAGATAGGATAAAATAATGAATTGTTTAGCATTTCTTTGCTGCAACACCTCCCACATAAAGCACATAGAAAGAGGCCACTGTGGAAGTGAAGTTGATCCCTGTTTCCTTCACATTTTCCCAGCAGGAAAAGAAAAAAAAAAAAATTCTGCTTACCCTACCCTGTTCCTCACCTCACAAACTGCAGCTCCAGTGATCTGTTACACTCTTAACTCCCACACTACCACATGCGCTTTCAGAGTCTATCCACTTCATCCAAAAATTCTTCCAGCTTTTGCTCAACTTCAGAAAGGAAGAGCAGAGTTTTCTCCCAGAGGCACCCTCATTTCTGATTCCAAAACACCGGCATTATTTTTCAGGGCTACACATGTGGCGAGTCAAACACTATAGAGCATTTCTTTTCTCTCCTGACAAAAGTTATTAAAACATTCTCTCATTTTTACCTTCATTGCAACCTTTGTCCTTGTTTCTCATTTTCTATACAACCTCTTTTTCATCCCCCCAAACCACATTGCACAGCAACACAAAGACACTGCCAGAGCAGTGTCTATCCAAGAAGCTGCTTTTCAGAACCACATGTCTGCCCTCCTGCCAGACATGATTCACATTAGCATCAGTGCAAGATTTGCTGCAAAGTAACTGCAGTCCATGGTGCCCTCCATCAGCCAGGGGAGTTTCTGGTGGTTTTACACTGCAGTTTTGTTTAGCTTGTTGGAAGTGCAAATTTATTTCGCTTGTTTGCCTTTTAATAAGAACAGACTGTTTTTACAGTATTTTTTTACTGTTGTTCTACCATCAAAAATAGAACTTTCTGATAAGTCTGAGCTAAGACACCACAGATATACATCATCTAAGTGACTGCAAGACCACAAGAAAGTCAGGCTGGATGGGGTTCTGAGCAATCTGATCTAGTTGAAGATGTTCCTGCTCATTGTAGGGGAGTTGGACTAGATGATCTTTGAAGGTCCCTTCAACCCAAACCATTCTATGATTCTATGTAAAGAATCGGAAGACTCCACTGAGACATTGTGACTGCCAGGCTGCAGGAAAAAAAAAAGGAGGAAGATGTCATTTCTCAGTTGACTACATAACATCTGATTGAGCTATAGCATCTGTCTAGGAAAAACACATATGACAGATTGCAAAATATACATGATATTACATTTATTAATTTAATGTATTGAATAAAGTCCATAAATAGTAAACAGGATGTTTTCTCTCAAGATTTTTTTTGAAGTTAGCTATTTATAACTGTACTAAGTATACCACTTGCTAATAGTCCACAACTATCTATATTCCAAGAATGTATTTCTTGTTCAAGTAAATACAGTAATTTTCTCATTTCAACCTTCAGTATCACTTAGACTCTCAGCTTAACAACAAGAATAAGCCCTGTTCAGAAAGGTGAATGTGGTCCTCTTGGGGTCATCTAAGTGGAACAGTATTATCCTACTAGACAGCCAGCTGTTGTAACAAATTAATTGACTTTTAATGACTTTTTGCCATAGTAAACCACAGTGACTCAAGGCATAAGAAATATCTAGAAAATGCTAAGAAAGAGTAAAGATAGCACTAACTGTTAAGTAAACATTAAAAAAAGTGACCTCTCAGACAAAGAGCTGAAGGATGCTTACTTAATCCATTGAATGTCAGGAGAAATTGTTTCAGGAGGATGAAGAGAGTGCTGCATCCAGATAGGTATTGATTTCTATAGATGTGTAGCACTCCTGCACTGTTTAAAGTTGTGTATCTGTGCTTGGGAAGTTCCTCTGCAAATCCCATGTTTCTTATTTCAACTGACACGAAGCTCCCAAAGGGATTAAATTGTAAGCCAGGATGTATATATTTTAGGATGTATCAGTGCTGTTTTTGAGATGCAGTAAAGGGACTAGAAAAAAAGATGTGTCCTTGAAAGAGCATTCGAGGAGCTCTATATCATGAAGAGTGAATTCAACTTGAAGAATACAGCTCTACTACAGGATTTAAACACCAGGTCCAAATAACACAATCTGGTCACTATCCACTAGGGAGGCTCAGCCAGACCATGACAAAATTCACGGGCAGCAGATCACAGAAAACCCGCTCTTTGATGACAGATGATGAAAGGACAGGCAGAAATTTCTAGCAGAATTATGCCTGAAGTAGAAAATAGAGACAAAGGAAGACAAGGCAATAGGTCCCAAGATTAGGAATCAAAGGGTCTGTATTCTTGAGGCTTTGGCACTGTGTCATATTAAGAATGTTTTCAAGTCACTCTTTATTCATTTGACTCAGTTTCTCTTAAATATTAAACACAAATCATCAAAACTAGATGTATTTTCTCTTATTTAATAGACAAAGCAGTGGAATGTAGTGATACAGTAATTGTTTACAACACAAATTTAAAGCAGATTTGTGAGGTTTTATACGTACTTTACAACCCCAGAATAAAGAGCTGCCAAGCACACACAGCTTTTCAGTTACAGACTTGAGGGAGAGCAACTCTTTCCCACCCTGCAGAGACCACTTTTATAGTATTTGTTGTCTCAGTGTCATCTTAGCAACAATCCCTTCTTACAAAATATTTTATCAGTTATTCAGAAATAAATATAAAATAGTCACTGCATATAAAACCTGGTGAGTGGCACAATAAAATAAGGTACAGAGTGCCATAACAACCTATGCCTTACATGCTTGAAGGACTCAGGAAAAAAATCTCATGGCCACAGTGAACAAACAATTCCATGCAGACTCCCATACAGTAATAAAAGCAGTTGATGAGATGCCTCGATCTATAAAGAATAGAGTCATTAGGAGGAAAAGGAGATGACGTTGTCTCAGCATATCATGCGCTTTATACTAATCTCAGACAAACATATATAGTTCTTTCAGATTGTTTTCTTGAAAGATGTTGAAAAAAATGGGTGCACAAAATAAGGTAAAATACTGACCAGTAACTTAAGAGAAATTTAAAAAAGAAATTAGGTACAAGATTTGTTGTTGGTTCTCTTCTTATAGTGATGGCAAATAACCATTCCATTGTTCTTATGAATTTAGGAGGACTGGATGACTGTTAGGACTATGCATGTTAGTTATCATCAAAGATCTTCAAAGGGAACAGCCAGGGCCAGGACAGTTCTTTTGCAGAGGAGAGATGGTGTAGTAATGACTTTCTGCAGAGTCTCACCCCTGCACCTACACCAGATGTAGTTGGTACTTGGTGGCTCACAGAGACTCCCAGATGACACATGGAGATCAGGAGCATACAGCAGGAGGAAATCCCAGAGGTGACTGTAGCCTTTTGCACACCTCCCTTTCATTATCTTTCCTTAACAGATTTACAGCCCTTCTAAATTCACCCAGCATCTCCCAGGCATCTGTCTGTTTACAGGGTAGCAGTCAGATTTCTACTACATAGAAGATAAGAGCTTCAGTGACAGTTTGGAAATTGTTGATTGCGTTTGCCTTCCACCAGCTGGTCTTTGGGCATAAAAACATCAGGTGAAGTTGGGCGGGGTATCTCCTTATGGTCTTTTCCTCTTAGCATCACCAGTAACTTTGGGAGCCCTCTTTTTCCTTCTTCTTTTAGAGAATTTCACAATACTGTGTTACCTGTCTATACAAACAGACAAATGTCTGTCTTCATTATGCTTTATTCTATTACATCAGTAGAATCAATACATAATGACATGACATGTAAGATGTCATCATAAAATGTTGATGGGTTATGTGATAGGACACTATAATCTCAAAATATCTATTAATTTATGTAATCTTTCAAGGTGGTTGAGGGATGCAAGTTTAGAGCAGGTATCAGAGTCAAGAAACAAAGAAGAAATAAGAGTCTTCTTTTACTACAGAGTATCTAATGCATCTCTCTACTTCCACGTTAACACACTCAAAGCTGAAAAAAGTGTGTAGAATCACAACAGAACTTGAAGTGTGTGATTCTGGCTGCAAGTATAAATCTTTACTATTTGGGAAAATTCCTCAGAAAACGATAATTTTAAATTCTTGTTATCTTTTTGAACGAAGCATCAGAAAGAGCCAAGGAAGTATGTTGGCACCAGAGAGGCCTTGTCACACAACGAACCGCATCAGGCTGCAGCGACCTCAATGCCTTTCTGACCTTAAGATCCAAAAATCCCCTCTCTAGACCCCAAAATTTCTTCACAGGATGCTTGGAGATTGTCTCTCAACTTCAATTCATAAATCCCTTGCAGGACTTGGTCACTTGATTTGCCATATTGTACCAAGCATTCATCACCCACATTGTACCAAGCATTTATCAGCCCCCTTTGAGGCAGATTTGAAGAGAAGCAGCAAGAAGACAGAAAAAGAAGGCACAGAAAAGTGCCTGTGATCACTGAAATATTCATGCTTCCACCCAAAAGCATGCCCTGTGATTAGCAAACATTTCTGAAACTCTCTGGCAAAGGGTATTTTCCCCATCTTCCCCTAGTGCTATTAAAAGCAGAGTTTCACAGAGCTCAAGGCAAGAGCGGACCGCTATGTTCTCCCCTGTATTGAAGCATCACCTGTACCAAAGCTAAGTATCTTAGCTAGAAGTATCTTAGAAGAAGCTGAATTTTTCAGTCTACAGAACTGCAGTTGAAGTCACAGTGCTACTTGTGCTTGAGATTTCTACAAGATGACCCTGTCAGACTAAGCATGCAGGGGAAAGGTTGAAAATCCCAAATTTCCAGCCTGTCTGACACAGAAAGTTACATCCTGCCCAAAACACAATGATCTCTATGACCCTAAGCAGGTGAGCAAGACACATCAGCCAGTCGACTTAGGAAAAGAATGCTCTGTGTCAACCTATCCAATCTCCCAACCACCTCGTGAAGAAAGGAAAAAAGTAGGATAGGTTGGCTGTACACGGAGGAAAGAGAAGACCATTCTGACCAATGCAAGCAAACAGCTGCTTTCCTGAAACATAAACAAATTGGGCTCAGAGGAGAGCTGCAAATTTTAGATTATGTTTAAGATAATGCAGGCAACACGTTGTCCTCAACACCTAAGCAGAAAAGGATAAATATGGGAGATCTGCAAACTGCTAAACCAGAAAGAACCCCTGCATCCAGCCACTCTACCCAAACATGTGGATTAGCTTGATAATTTTTTCCTCAGAAAGTACTTTAACTCATGCTTAAGGAAAAAAAAAGAAAAAGTAAAACAAAAGAAAAACCAAAGCACAGTTTCACTTTGAAAAGTCACAAAGAATAGTGAATCCAACACTTCGCATGGCACTCTTTCTGAGGCTTACTGCTAAGCAATTGCCCTTTACTTCAAAATTAAACTTATCTAATTTCATCTTTGGATCTATTTGCACCTTTGTTAGCAGAGTTGTAACGCTCTCCTACCCTGAGATGAGCTATTTCCCATCAATAAGTACTTATGCCTGGTGATAAGATCACTTAGCAATTTCATTTTGATTAATGGAGAAGATACTACTGCTATCAGTTACTCTCACATTTTACTGCAAAAATAATTGATTTTTTTAACACACTAGCTAAAACAAGGAATCCAACAAAAAACTGTCTCAGATGAAGTCTAAACAGATATTTTCCAGACAGACACAAACATCAACACATTTTACTTGCATTTTGTTCAATCTAAGACAACTGCCTTGTGCCATTTTTTTTGTGTTACTTAACCATTTCAATATTCTTTTGAGGTCTCCTGTTTGTTTTTAAGATAATATTTAGAGACATGATGCTCTCACACAAAAAAATATTCACAGGCTTGTGTTAAAATCTTAAATCAATCTGTTTCAGTATTACCAGAATGCTAAATGCTAAAATGTGGTGTTTTGTTTTTTTTTTTTTACATTTTTAAATTTCCACTTGTTATGCATTTTTCAAAACAATGGGAATATGGAAAGATGTGAATTTGTCGACTTCCCAAATTTCCTCTTTCTCCCTTAAATGTCATTTTTCTGAAAACGGTCTGGTGACAAGGGTCCTCACTCTCTTTATAGATAATTAGGAATTTAACACATCTATAGTGTCCGACTGGAATATCATAAATAATCCTGGCACCATCCACTAAGAAAGTATAAGTGCAAAATATCAATTAGCTGGCTCATACAAACAGCACTGGCCATCTTGGCACCGAATGTGGGAAAACCAGTATGTGATCATGTAATCAAAGGCTGGATCACAAAGCTCATGCACAAGGGGATTGAGTTAAGCCTGCACAGGCAAATAGCTTAATTCTGTCATTTATAAACTCAACTGGCATTTCCTGAACACTTGACTTTGCAATCTGAATAGCATTAATTAATTTAGGGGTTCTGTGTCACTAATGATGACTAATATGACAGACCTATAATCATCTACCTAGCATGGTGGGAAAGATGGATGCTTAGAAAGCCAAGTTTTTCACATTATTTCATCTGAATAACAAATAAAGCAGAGCCGGAGTCTGTTTTGAAGCTCATAGGACTTGGAGTTAATGACATGTTGGACAGCAATGTGCACATTCTTGGAATTTACACAACAGCACACACCTACCCACCACATTGCCAAACACAAGAAGGAGTATAGATTTCACCCCTGATGATATCTTACACTCCCCATGAATTCTTGTCTCGAACACAGTGACTGCCCCTTAAGAATGTCCTATTCAGGGCACAATGATGTTTTGTTATCATCCAGCAGTATGGATCCACCAGACATAAGGCTAACACTAATGACAGAAAAATTTTCATTTGTCGTGAATCCTTTTCAGTGGTTTTAATTTTTCAGTTTTCTTATTTTTTTCCTTCAAATCTCTCTTTAGAAGGATCTGAATGTTGCTTTTGTACTGAATTGGTCATTACTTTGCCCAAGACATTTTTGAAGCTGGCAGCAGTTCCATCTTTTTACCTTTTTCTCCTGCTGTTGTTAAGTCAAAAATAATGGCCTGCTAATCACTGCTGCACCTGAAAGATTATGGGCCCCATCCAGAGCCTAAAGTAGAATTGGCCTTTTTGGACTGCAAAGTAAAAGCCAATGTGGCTAGAGGGATTTTCTTAAAGAAGATTATCTTCCAACTCTTCATATTAACATCCTCAGATAGTCAAAAACAGGAAATGAGATGACAGTAATCTTTGCAACATCCTAAGAGGTATGTTAACAAGTATTAAAGACATGCATAAAGTGTAACCTGGTATATTTCAAACATTAAGAGCTTGGAATTACCATAAAGAACCATGGCAACAACAGGCAATTAATTCACACTTATTCAGATTACCATAGAAACTGGACTAACATACCAGAAATTATCTATAATTTCTCACTCCAAACATTCAAGCACAGTCTGTAATTTCCATAGTAATTGCCTGCTTGTAATAACCACAGAAATATTATAAAATCTCTGTGAAACACTATGAAATCTTGACATAATGAAGGCCAAACATAATTTAAAAAACCTGCACAGCTTTTGCCTGTATTATAATATACCACACAGGAACCAAAAACACTTCTCATCTTCCAACATGGTACTGCAGGAAAAATTAATGCTATTCTGTCAGATGAAAAAAAAATGCACTTACATCATGACAAATCACAACAGAAAAAAATACCAAGGCAGAGCAGAGCTGTCCTGTTCAGAGCACAGGCTCTGTGAAGCATTGCCTTGTTCTTTTTTTCAGGAAGCCTCCCTTAGCTCTGAGTTGAGCAGCCATTTTGTTGCTGAAGCTTGTTGTAGATTGTTTTGGGACCACATGCTGTTAAGGAAAGCTTAAAAAAAAAAAAAAACAACATTCTAAAAGACATTCTTTTCTTTCAGAGTCTATTTCTTTTGCAGGAAGCTCAGCCACAAGACTCTATGCAAAGACTATGTGCTCAAGAGGATTGTCCTTGACTCCTTGTACATGTTCATAGCTTTTTCAAATCCCTAAATACTGAAAAATCTACTGAAAATATTATTGACCCTACTACAAGAAATGAATACCTGATTATGTCCAGTACGACTAATCCTATATAAAACATAGTTGGGTACTATTTACACGGGATTTCCAGTAGTTTCAATTAAAGTATTGCCAGCAAAACTGTTAAAGCATAATTCAAACCAATCAACATTACTAATAAGGGTGGGGAATTACTGATTCAGTGGAGTTTTGAAAGCATCAGACAGGCAGGACTGGACAAGAAGCAAATGCAAATTACTGACTCAGAGAGCTGTGACAAGGAAGAACAGCCCAGAAGAGAAACGACCTTTTACATTTTGACTCTATAGGAAGACAGGATAACTGCTCTCCTCATGCTAAAGTTAATCTCTGAACATTTCTCCTCACCACGTCATCATTACTTATTTTGCATTACACATGACAGACTTCAAAGCACATGGAAGTCAATGGGAACATTCCCATTAACTCCAACTGCCCTTGAATCCATTCTTCAGAGCAGTCTCACAACATTTGAGCTTCATAGCTTTTGAGTGAGTTACTCCTAATTTACACTGGCAGCAGAGATTTCTGTTGGTGAACGTGAGAAGTCTAGTATGTGCCTTTTCACACAACAGATAATGAAAAGCCAAATAAACTTTTGTTATCTGTGGGAAAATCAGAAAGGCAATTATCTTGTGTTTAATATTTCCAAAGCATATTGTGAAAGACTCTTCTCTTTTAAAAATGTGGCCAACTTGAAAGGAAAAGATCAGAATATACCAATGTCAAGGTCTTGCTGGACAAAGTTACTGATAATTAGTAAAAGTGATTGAAATATTTACAACTTAATGTTCTGGTTTGGACAAACATTCACTTTCAACCTCTTGCGTAATTCCCAAAAATTCTTCAAAAGTATTACCAATCAGGAGGTAAAACTACAAAAGATAGTCTTGCATGCATTGTTTTCCTATGCCAGTGGCTATTTAAGAATGTTTAAAAGATCAATCAGCCAACTCTTTTTTTTCTTTTTTTTTTTTTTCTTGGAATGTCTAAATTTAGGAAGTTCACAGAAAGAAAGGATGAAAAATATCTATTTCAAACTCTATTGATCATCAACAAAGTTTAGTTCTTATTTGTTTAGCAATCCTGGTAGACAAATCACACCAAAACAACTACATTGTCTGATGGAATTAGATATTAGGTATCCTCAAGTACAGATGAGGAACTGAATGACTTGGTGTAAAGTCACTCAGTGCCATTATAACACACATTAGATGTTGCACATATCTTGTAAATCATTTGTCACTGATTCTTGAAAAGCACCTATTCTTGACTGCGATTGCTAGAAAGTGATACACTGCACTTCTAATTGTACTTGAATGAGGTTTGGTTTGGGGTTTCCTTTTTCATCCCCCACATCATATTTTTCAGGGCACTCAATACTGTCAGGAAGACACAAATTTCTCTGGGCTGCAAATGGACCACATAAAATATTTAAAGTGAAATCTGGGCTTGGTGACAGTCATAAAGTTAATCTAGCTCTGCTTCTTAGCCTTTACAATCACTTGAGCACATCACAACCCGTAAAATAAACTGCTCTCAAAAAGGCTGTGCAATTCAATAGGTAACTTAAAATTCCAGGCCCTCACAAGAGCCACCGACACAAAGTACTGGCTGTGACTTCAGCTGTGCATCCCACAGCACTTTCTGCAAGGTGTCAGGCCAACGAGCACATCCCAGGCACAGCCAGTCCCCCACAGCCACAGCCAAGGGACTAGGATACTACAGTACTTTACAGCACACATCCAGCCCACATGAAATGGGCGTAGAAGATATGGCCATCTGGGATTCCTCCTGACAAGACAGCTAAAATTCATAGCCTAATTCTCCAGGAACTACAAGTGCCTATTCCCTTTTTGTGAAAGGGACCTTGCCAGGAAGAAGTAAGGCTTATAAAACATTTATAGATACTAGATTAGAGGTGGTGTGGTTGTAAGGCAGCTGATGAGCAGATGCTCAGTGTGGGCAAATTATCACAGTCTAGTGAAATTTTTGACCCTCCATTAAGGGTCAAATAAGGAGCTGCTCACAAAATTTAAGGTACAGAGACACAGTTCAGTGTGGCATAAATACACGTGATTTTATATGCAAGCGTTTCCACTGAATTATGTCAGAGTATTAAAAGTTTGATGTGTTGATGTCCTTAAGCACCTAAGCAGAAGATGCTTTCCATTACATATGCTTTCCATTACATATAAAAGTTGAATAAGTATTTGCTGACTCAGTCCCAGGTACTAGGTGAAGCTGATCATTGAGAAAGACCATCATTCCTCCAGAAAAGGCCTAATGTCATCTCCAGAAGAGGGCAGTGCTGGCTTAAACTAGCAAGACACGGGCCCTCTGAAAGTCTTGGCTTGCAAAGGGCAGTAAATTTCTTAAAGCAAAAACTCCCCATCAGAATATTGCAAAGATGTATAAAAACTACCACACTGCACAGGAACAGCCAGTAGAACAATCCTGAATAAGACACCACATTTTGAAACATTTATCAACAACATTCACATTGTGTCTGGAGATTTGGGTAGAAGCTTGGTCTGTTTCTCACAACCTTTCTGACTTTAGAAAGCGC
Source organism: Scolopax mira (assembly GCA_004320125.1). Taxonomy (NCBI): domain Eukaryota; kingdom Metazoa; phylum Chordata; class Aves; order Charadriiformes; family Scolopacidae; genus Scolopax; species Scolopax mira. Next base: position 21,034 of record BJBW01003181.1, on the reverse strand, counting down.
TAGACAGGTTAGATGAATTGCTATTTCTAGGAAAGAAAAGTGATTGATGGCAGTTGTTATCTCTTGCTTGGTCTTGTAGTGCTCAGTCTGGCTCTTCCTTTGATCAGAGTGCCCCAGATATTACTCCCCCAGAGGCACCATGAAACTTGTGGGAAGGAGTTCTTAGTTCAGATCCTCCTCTCACCTGTGTAACTCACATGTAAAATCAGTGAAGAAACTGCATGCCTCTAAAACTGATGTTAATTGGAGAATGGAGGCTCTGGGACTAAGAACCGTAAGAGAACTGTTTGCTTTCAAGCAACAGGCAGAGAAATGAGTTGTGAGAATGATACAGAAGTAACCTTCATACAAGGTTAAGTAATGGAATTAGAGGTCAGCCTGCTCCTAGCACATCCTCTGACTTTCCTGACAATTACTTGTCCTCCTTTGGCAGAAGCCATGGGATTGTAAGGACTTGGATATGCTCAAAGTGCCCTGGGAAGATGCAGCCAGAGGAAGGAGATGTTCCACCAGGTGGGAGGCTGGGATGACAAGTTCACACCTTGGGTGGCCCAGGCTGCTGCTGGCCTCCTTGGCTGTGAACCCTTCTCAAGTAACTCAGAGTCCTGTGGGTAAAGCAAACTCAGAAAACACCTTGAGAGGATGGAGCGATTCAAGCCCCAGCCAGAGCTGAAACTCAAGGGAAACGGAAAGAAAGATAGGAGGCAACTGCCAAGGACTGAAACAGCTTCGCTATGTATCAGCAAGGAATGGGCGCCAGCAAAGTGGAGAGCAATCAGAAGGTAGCTCTGTCTCTGACAAGCTCCATTCCTGACAGGCTTTGAGTCTGATCATTTGACATTTTAAAGAGCTTTTAGTTATTTCAGGTACGGGAGGTTATGAAATGCAATTATAGGAGCTGGAGGAGGCCTGCACACAAGATAAAAACCTGGCGGAGATACTTTCAAGCAAGAGGCAGGGAAAACGAAAGCTTTGTGCACATTTTAATAAGAAGAACTGGAGCACATTTTGGGTTGTGCTTGTGCCTTGGGACTGAGCACGGGGAAACAAATTCCTGGAGGAGTTGTGAAAGCACAGGAACTCAACCCAAAGCACAGTTGAGCTTAGGAAGTGTGGACAATGGCTTCACACAGTGAACATGATAGAAATAACAAGATACAACTCAAAATAAAACTAGAAAACAAAGGCCACACAAAGCCCAATGTCAGGGCACTGAGGGGGCCAGCAACTCCCTGCAAAATGGCCTCCACAAAGCAATTGCAGAGTAGCAGATCAGCAGGAGTAACAGAAGCTGTCCACTAAGAAAGAAAAGGCGTATTTACTACATTCAGATTTTGGTACACACAAGGAAATGGAGTGTCAGAAAATATAGTGTTAGAGTGTCAGCAGATCATAGCTGATCTGCTATGTTGAAACTTTGAAGGGAATTAACTAGTTAAGAGAAAACAGTGTCCTGCCATTACGTCGGTGGTAGTGGGGGGAATAAATGTTCTTCTCTAGCTCTAATGTCAATAAGAAAACAAGAAGTTTTGTGTCAGTTGGTATTATTACACTTTCCATTTCCAGCTTTGAGAAATAGCAGAAAGCGAGCCCTCCTCTAGCATCACAGTTCATTTCTTACACATGAGTTTTCATAGTAAAGGTTAGTGCTGCCAGTTATTGCGCACTTCCACGTGGTACTGCTCTCCAGCTGATCTTAACAAGAGTGAAATCTATTATCAATTTCTAATTTATTACTAAATGACTGAGCCCTAAGTCAACAAACAAAACTTTGTTGTTTTTTTTTTTCACCCAGCTGCACTGCTGGATGACTCTTAGGTTTTAAGTTTTGGCCCTTAAAAACTAATAGGTAACTAAAAATCTTTTCCATGTCCGAGGACATTGCATTCAAAAAGCTTTATAATATCCAATAGCTCAATACAACTCCCCAGTAGGGGATCTAGTTATCCCTCCACTCCCTCAAGTTACTATTATTCAGAAGCAGGCCTGTGACTAGTCCTTGCAAACATTTTCCTTTCAAGGAAACAGAGAAACTTTCATTTCCACAGAGTATGCATCAGTCTCATATACACAAAAATATAGATAAAGGATAGGGAGAAGAAAGAAGAGGCATTTATAAGGGGATGGTAAAGAGACTTACTGACTTCAGTTTATCAAAGAGATTATAGTGGCACTGCCCCCACCCCAGATTCCCCTGGCAACACTTACTGCTTTTGTAACTACTCTTGCCTTTAAAATTATTTTTCCTCCTTCATTGTTGTGGAAAAAATCCACATAAGCAACAAAGGAATCATTTGACAGTGCATTGGGGAAAGAGTGAAATTATTCCATGAAAAAGTGCTTTGAAATATACAAAGGGAATGTAATAAAAGAATTACAATCTCTTGTATAATCTGTAACATTAATAGGCACAGTCGCGCAGACAGAAGTGTGATTTATTTATTTATAATCTGGCACCATGCATCAGGGTATCTAAGATCCTAAATTATCTCCTAATCCACATTAAAAATATTGTTTTTATTAAGATGATCCATTACTTAATTTTTTTCTTTTTACCTTATCATATTCCCATATTCCTTCTTTACTTAAAGGCTAGCCATTCCACTTGTTCTTTATAGACGCAAACCAAGTGTGCTGACACCTGAAACCTCTGCACATGCACCACAGCTAATGTGTTATTTCTCCAATTTAATTCAATCAACTCAGGACAGTTTCTTAAAAAAAAAAAACCAACAAAAAATCTGGGATTCTTTAGTGAGAATATTACAGCACTGATATCATACTGTAAGGGTGAACTTCATGTGGATCCTGGCTGCTTCTGGGAGCCGGACACTGCTACAAAGCTATAGCCAAAAGCAGGTTTTTCTAAATTAGCTGCTGGAAAATATTGTCCATGTTTCATCTGGTCTTCCAACTTTCAAGAACTCAAGAGAGGTGGATATATGTGCCATGGATTAACAAATGAACCAGTCTAAATCCATTTATTCTCCTACTAACGCAGTAAGGCAACCAGTGATAATGCAGTAGTCACAAGCAAGCAGGCCTTATCATTTCAAAATGGAGGCTGACTGACAGAGGAAATATGTTGCTAGATAATTCACAAGGGCGTGATTAATGCAAGACTTTTAGTAGATTTATTATGTGACAGACCCAGATGGGGAAAAAGCAGCAGGTGGGAAGGGGCATATTGAATACAGTGAAGAAAAATAGGAAATGAAGCACAGTATTACCCAGGATCATTCTCTTTGATTTTATTTTAGCAACAGTTGGCCATAAAAATCCCAGCCAGAGAACGTAGCAAGAGTATAGCAACAAGTCAGCTATTAGGTGCTAGTCTGTGATGACCTGACTCACATCCGTAATGACAATTAAGTTGCTGTGCTAAATGACTGCTACTGATTAAATGCCACAGTGCAGGTGCTATTCTGATTTACATCCATCATGTGAAGAGTGTGGCTTAATGCTGATGATATTTACAAATTAGCAGCTGGGAGTTGCGTAAAGGAGGCAGAAACGCAGAAGTCAATAGCTGGACTGCATTAGTCACAGAGGATACACTCAGACCAGATGACACTTTTAAATCATCTCCTTTTACTGAGGGTGGAAATCCCCATACCAGTGAAAATAAATGGCTGACACAGGGCCAAGTAGTCTCTGCTTCCTGCTTCCATCTTATATCTTGCACCAGTAACATCAGCATCCAGCGCTATGAGGGACATAGCAACTGAAGTCATAAAGTGAAGAAGCACCTAAAGGAACCTCAAAGCTGCAGAAAAAGGTTTCCACTAATGTTTGCTGTGAGCTTTCATCTCCCCAGTGAGGCCCTTCCTCTTTCCAGAGTCCCTTACAGAAAGCATCTGACGCATGGTTACTGCTGCAAATCTATCGGCCTAGCTTGCGTGTCAGGCACACTGGGTACTTTTTCCCCTTGGATAGAAGTCAGATCTTGAGACTGGGAGAACCCACACAGACAGCGTGCGTAACTGCTCCAGAGCAGAAGCAAGAGACAGGAAACAGAGAAAGCTGGAGGCTCTGGTTTAAACCTCCTCTATAATTTGGTAGTGGAAGCCGTGACAGCTCTTGCTGTGTTTAAAATTGGGCTATCTCAATCACTTATAAAACATGGAAGAGGCCAGTATAAGCTCTGATGTGAGAAGTTCCTATGGCTGGCATCAGGGAAGATTTCTCCAGGAGGAATCCCTCTGGGCTTGCCCTGCTACCTTCATGAGAGCCTGCCGCTGGCCATTGCCAGAATTGGGGACACTGATCCAGCATGGCCACTCCTGACATTCCAGTAAAACAGTGGCTGTCTACCCTGCCCTCCCTACAGCACTGTCTGAGTAGGTATGCTCTTTCTGAGAAGAGAGACTTTGCACTTCACCCAAGTGACAATAACCTTCATGAAACTGTGACAGCACTGTACTCTATCTGACAGACTGGGTCTTTTTACATTATTATTTTTTTCATCTTGGCTTTATTGCTGCTACTTTATGTCAAGAAGAGTAAAATAGGTTAAAAGCCAATGTAAATGACTCTAAACCAGTCAAAAGTCAAGCCTTCCCCCGTAGTCAGACACTCTATAGTTAAACATGTTGGAGAACAGCAACTCGCCTCACAGCACTGGTTGAGGATCACCAGTGCAAAGAGGCAGAGAAGCACCCTCATACCTCTGCAATCAGTTGCTTCCACCATTGGCTCATGATTGATTAAAAAACTAAATGCCAAGACTTTAGAAGAGACAACTTGATCTGACAGTGCAGATGAAGAAAGGATCCTAAATTCTACACAGAGCATAGCTAGCAACATGCTGAGGTAACAGTTATGACCAATACATCAGCAATATACATCATAACTACCCCAGGGGTGAAAACCACTGGAGCAGAAACCATATCCTCAAGAAACAAAATTTCAGGGGCCCTGAGATATCTACAATGCCACAGTCAGTATTCCTGGGCTGACAAGAACAATAAAGGTTGGTAGTCTACCCCGTTCTCATCCTTGTCAATGAGAAAAAAAAAAACAAACAACATGAGCTATACTGATAGATTTATGTCCCCAGCCAAGAGGTGACTGTAGGAAGACTGCTTGGACAGCTGGCCCAGTAATGAGAAAACAACCAACCTTCAAAGATACACTTATCCAGTATCATTCAGTATCTTTTCCTCCATTCTGAATGAGAGTCATTTGTATTTTCTCAAGTAGCTGTATTCATTCTACGGTCATAATCATATTTTTCTTGTCAATTCCATCTCCCAGCTCATTTTAAATAATTTCTAGTGGGTGGGAAGAGCAAATATAAAAAGGTAAGCATTTTCAGAGTCTAAGTAGCTGCTTTGTCTGCAGCTTTCAGCTAGAGCTTAAATAACAGGTCTGCATCAGTCAACCCCAACATCCAACCTTAATCTTCATATATTATTGAGTTTATCCGTGTCTATTGCTGTGACAGAAACCATATGAGAAAATGAGCAAAGCCCTGTTATATGATTTACAAGGTGTCAAAAAGACACACAAAGTTTTACACACAAATAGTCCCTGCCCTTGAGATTTTAATTTAATCTTGAAGAGACACTGTCAGTATCGGTTTCACATGGGTAGCATCACCATCTGTACAGATCCGTGGTATACATGTGCAGAGAGCCCAGATGCCACTTTACTTACTATCATACAAGGCCTAATGTCTGCAAATTAGCATTTCCACATGCACATTTTCAGATACCAGCCTACAAACTGCACCTGATAACCCACATAAATAATGGAAGTTCTATATTAACAGCATCTCTGTGCTTGGCATGTTTAAAAAATATTTATCAGCTTTTAAAATAGCTTTTTAGTTGAAAGAAATTAAGCTATTTGTGTTTGTTGGGTTTTTTTACCTATTTTCATAGTTAGCCATCAGTACCAATAATGATGCTGTTTTTCAGGGGTTATGCTTTCTAAATGATGTTCATTGACATAGAATGACTTTCTGAATTCTGAATTCATGTGTTGTACAACACACAGCCAGCTTTCTGCACAGCCTTAAACTGTTCTTAAGGAGTCTCTGAATGCCACTGGATTAATGTGATCAGCAACAGGATCTGAGGCCGGGGAATTCTGAGAGCAGTACAGCAGAGGTGCAGAGGTTAAGAAACCAAGTCTCAGTGATGTACAAGAAAGATGCTCAGATATCAGCTACCAAAACTACCGGAAAAAGTGGAAGCCCTACATTACAAAAGAACACCAAGACCACCTTGTTTTGACTAGAAAATAAGAAAGGGAAAAAAAAAAGGTTGGCAGGTGTCAGAGCTGTTTTTTATGAACACATGAAACATTGTGAGCATGAAATAGGGATAAGAACTATTCAATCCAAAGAGCCAGAGGACAAAGACAGGTAATGAATAAACCTAGCCTGCAAATTAGGCCCAGCAATGCAATTTGATTCACGACCAGCCTTCTAACAGGAGACAGAAGAAAGAGAGCAAGAAGATCTAACTACTTTTGAATGGAGATTAATTAGTCTGCAGAAGAGACTGTATGATGTGTTTGTACCCCGAAGTAAGACTTGATCTGAGACAGGATGGAGTCTCCTATAACCCTACACAGTTTAAGCCATAGGGTCTGTGATGGAATTTCAGCACTGTGTTATGACACGGAGATATAAACAAAAAACTGCCTGACACAGCAATAAAGACTTGTGATCCACCATGCACTTGGCTGTGAACAAGAGGTTAAATCCAGCTCTGCTCTCCCTTCCACTTGTGTCCTGTTGAGAAGAGCTAATGGAGTGGCCAGAGGGTAAGAGAATGCTGCTGGGAAGGTCAAGCTCCACAGGCAGGCTCATGGGACTGGGTTGACCCTTATGCTAGAGGATTTTCTACTGTAATTTCTATTTCTTGTCAGAAACAGCTGAGCAATACACCTTGTTGACAGGCTCTATGTTTTCCTGCTAAATCACTTCTTCCTATGCCATTGTGAATGGATTCAGGAACTCAGACATACACGTCAGCAGTTTTCCTCTTCAATTAAAACTTATCAAAGAGAGCAGAGTGCTATATGGATAAGTACCAACAATACATCAACATCTACAGGAAAGATGTGCAACAGCATGTGCCCATACTCTGCAATTCAGTGGGGCTGGGAACATTAAGCTTAGAAAAAGTTGCTCTTCTCTTCACACAGAAAGGAAAGATAAAAGCCTAGATTTGTGCTGTTGCTTTTCAAATGCCCCCAAGATAAGTAGCTTGGCACTGTGTGCTAGTGGGGACCAGAGAGATTCCACAAGAGATGGAAAAGTCTGTCTCTATTTATAATGTTCAACAAAACAAGATTGTTTTACCCAGAGCAAAGTAAGACTAAACTGCTGAGTTTGCTGGGGCAAAGTCAATCTCTTTTTGTCAACAAAAGCTGAACAAATGGGAAAGGTGACTTCTAGCTTTCACACTTAGAGAATAACCTGTTACACTTCCCAAATTACTTTTACTGCTTAAAGGTGAAACCTGTGGGTTATACATGTTGTGACCCTTATCTGATGTATACTGCATCTTGAAACCAGAACAACAGCTGTCTATACTATCTGGCTTCACAAAATTAGCCACAGAAGTTGTTGCTGCTTTCTCTGGCTCTTTGGGACATAGACTACATATTAAGAAGGATAAGCATCTCATTAGCTGGAGCTGATATTGTCCCCACAAGTATTCCACTCAGAGGTTGCCGTGGCCCCCTTTTCTTGGCATGAGCAGCCGGGGTACCTGGGGTGTTATGAGTGATTCCCCACAAAGCAGACTTGCCTTACAACCATTAACCATCAATTTATACACTGAGCCACTGGATCATAATCTGTAGTGTTATTTCACCCTCACTCATCACCTCACATCTCCTCAGGTTTCCTCCAAAAAAATCTGCTGTGGCCTGTTAATCAGTTACAAAGCTCCACCCCATATGGTGATGGTCAGTGGCAGAGACAGGTAGGAAATGTTATCCAAGATGTTAGTGGGCAGCTATCTATTACAACTCACCCCCACTGAACTGGTGAATGAGCCCAGACTGCACCCTTAGCCATTAAAACTGACAGGAAACAGGAGGCCATGACAAAGATTTACAGTGAAAAAAACCAGGCTCTCCCATGTAATACCTGCATCACCACAACAGAGATCAGATCCAGAGTAGTGCTTGTGATCAATAGAAACGATATTCTGTTTTGTAAGCAATGAAGTTCAGGAAGAGAAAGGAAGACTAAGAGCTACCTTGGTAGGGAATGGTTAAAATTTTACCAATACCTTTGAGGCTGCAGAAGAGGGGCACAGGACCCTTGTGGCTTGTGGACCCTGGGGGAAACGGACATAGGCAGCAGGACAGGGCATAATTCAGTGGAAGAGTCACAATTCTTTAAGAAGACTAAGTCATATTGCAGTCAGGGTGAGGTTCAGGACTGGACTGTGAAGAAGACCCAGGAATCATTATTTGTTGGATCAGCAAAACTAGTAATAGTGAAATGAAAGGCTGCTTATACTCACTCTCTACATTAAGTGATGCAGTAATGGTGATAGGCATGTCACTGTGAAATTGGACTGTGTCCGAAGGAACGTGCTGGTTTTGGCTCGAGTAAAGTTAATTTTCTTCATAGTAGCTAGTTAGGGGCTATGGTTTGGATTTGTGCTGGAAATAACATTGATAATATAGGAATGTTTTAGTGTTTACACAACGTCAAGGCCTTTCCTGCTCCTCACACCACCCCACCAGTGAGTAGGCTGTGCACAAGAGTGCACAAGAACTTAGGGAAACACACAGCCAGGACACTTGACCAAAGGGATATTCCATATGATATAATGTTATGCTCAGCATATAAACTAAGGGAGAGAAGAAGGAAGGATGGGACATTTACAATTACAGCATTCTGTCTTCCCAAGTGCCCATTATGTGTGATGGAGCCCTGCTTTACTGGAGATGGCTGAACACCTGCCTGCCCATGGGAAGCGATGAATTAATTCCTTGGTTTGCTTTGCTTGTGTGCATGGCTTTTGCTTTACTTATTAAATTATGTTTATCTCAACACTTCCCTGATTCTCTCCCCGAATCCACTGGGCATGAGTGAGCGAGTGGCTGTGTAGTGCTCAGCTGCCAGCTGGGGTTAAACCACAAGGAGAAAGGACAATACATAGACAACAGCACCCTCCACTGGGCTGTGATGTTTAGCAGATCTGTATCTCCTAAGTATGGGTTCATAGCATATGAAGTGTGAGAGAAGGCAGACACTCTCCATCTCTTTTGACCAATGACTTGGTCTTTGGGCTTGCCCCTCCAAAGATACTGCTCTGGCTTATGAAGGAGGCCGGGATGTAACTCATCGGGGAAACCAAGATCAGTACTTCCCAGAAAGTATGGGAGTTGGGGCAGACTTCTCCCTATCCTTTCTTGGTTTCACTTCAGCATGAGTACAAACAGCCTTTAGTTGGTTAAACACAAAGATACATGCATATCCTAGGAAAGGACGTGAACAAAAATGTCATATCCCTAAAGTGCTCTGACAAGGCCTTGAGAGTTATTTGGATGCAGGCAAGATGCCAAGAAAGTGGTCTTCTGACATGAAACAAGTTCTGATGAGTCAGGAAAGCTATAAGGTCACACAAAAGCAGTGATGAAAGCACCCAGAGACAGCTCTGGTGGAGGCAGAACTCAGCAAAAGCCCCGCAGGGAACACAGCACGCTGCTAACTGTTTTACTGTGAGAAGCAGATAGCAGATCATGGCCTTGAATATCTTTCTAAGCAAGCCCAAAGTGCCCTCAACCCACTAACTGACCAAAAGAATGGAAATCTTGGTCTTTTTTTTTTTTTTTAACTGATATTCCTGAAACGCCTCTGATTTTCCCTGATGGGAGAGCGACCCTCCTTTCATAACAAATTACAGTAAATTTCACTTGTATCAAAACAAAACTATCAGCAAGACTCTGGCTGTGGTTTTGGACATCCCATATTCAGTGTATGAAAACATGTAAGAAAACAATAATAGCTGTATTTTCTTAAGTACTTCTAGGCAAACTGTTGTTTTGGGGATAGTTGGAAGAACACCATGATTCAGTACTGGTAGTGTCATGGCATATAAATACAATTCTCACCGAGAGCATAACAATCCCTTTGTTTTGATGTGCACAGCTGAGCAAGAAGTCATCACCAAAATAAACCTGATTCAAACACACCAGAAATGTTTTTGTTTCTTTTCCTTTTGCTCTTGGGTCATATTCAGTGCTGGTACGAGAGAGTATAATTGCAGTGAATTCTGTGGTGCTATCTGCATAGACCAGAGATTAATATAACTATAAATATCCCTTTTCAAAATATTCATTGGTTTATCTTTTTAGCCTTTTTTAACTCTTCCCAAAATTTCTCATTATTCATTATTTTGTTCACAGTCATGCAACAAAAGCTATGAGAAGTAGGTGAGCACAACTCTCTTTGTGGGAGAGAATGTGAGGTTTATATCTGCGTGTTTAAATAAAAGCTGTGCTTGGAAAGACAGAGAGAGACTGAATCTTCTTATCATAGAGGTCAAGATATTTTTGAGGTGAAAAGTCAAATGTATATAATTCGCAGAGAGCAACAGGATATCTAGGCAGAAACTTCCTAGTGTCAATGGGACCCTAGATGCTTGCAAGCCCCCACTTTCCAACAACTGCTACATCCCCACTGAAGTAATGATAGCATGACAGTTCATGGGCACACCTTAGCTTTGTTTACCCTTAAAACCTCCTCACAGGGGAGGGAAGCTATTCTCTGTCAGCACTGCTTCCTCATAATCCTTTTTATAGTCTCATTAAACAAATATTGCAATTAATTTCTTCTGCTGTGAATTCCCTTCCATTGCTTACTCTCCTTTCTCACTTTTGTATACAACCAGTTGTGCCATGTCTTTTAAAATTCCCTAAACAGACATTAACTCTCCTGGTTTCTTTAGAGGTATGAATTTCTCCCTCTTGCACACCGTGGTTCGATCTTAGGATAAGTACTTGTGGTATTGGCACAGGAGGGATGACACAGAACAGCTCAGGGAAGGATATGATCACCAGAGTGGAAAAGGGTACTCAGAGAACTCAAATAGTACTCAGAGACTGGTATGCTCTTCACTACTAAAGGAAATACACTTTAAAAGCTAGAATTTTATATCCTGAATAAAATTTTGGTGAAAACAAACCTTCTGCAGTTTTCACTTCTAGGCAAGTTATGTTTACCCCACAGGTATGGGGTAAAATGCTGAGCTCATCTTGCAGGGTAAGAATACAAATGTTTTGTTTCAGCTAGGGTTTTAAAGCACAATAAGTATCACATATTAGCTATCCATTGGAAAATATCTACCTGTTTGGGAACAAAACTAATATCAAAACTTGCACTTTCAGTATCCAGTCTTCTTGCACTGCAATATCAAACAAAACATGGTAACAGACAGCGGGGGTGCTATGGTTTGTGGTCAATCATACTGAACAAAGGTTGTAATGTCTTCCCACCCAGCTGAATAAAGTTCTAATTTCATATGATTTGACCCATGCCCACCCATGACTTATGAGTGTGTTTTTGGACATAGCACACATTCAGCTGGCAGTTCTGCTGTGCATTCTGTGGTGCCTACATGGATCACCACCAGCAGCGCCCAATAGGTTTTATCCGCATTGTAAATGCTCCTTAGGTCCCTTCACCCCCTTTTACACAAAATAACTTCGTCCTAATCACAGTTGGCAGAAGTGGTGTTTTCAAGTCCTCTTCTAGACTAGAGAAAGCATCTTCTTTTTATTTTTAAATGAAAGTTTAAATCTTATGCAATCAAATTCCAAGACAAACTTTAAAGAACAATGCTGCTAATCTAAAGGCATAATATAAACCACTGGAGACAGCAAATCCATCCCTACTGAATCAAGGCTTAGCTAACTTTGGATTATCTTCTGACAAGTGATTTCTTTATTGTTCTCATAAAAGTGACTTCTAAATTAATGAGAAATACCCTGAGTGTTTATCCTATTGAGCTCCTTCTCCTGCTGCCTGAAAAAAAAATAATTAATCATTGTTTAATTAATTATTTAGTCATGTCTCTTTTGCAAAGAAATATCTTCCTACAAGCAGCTCTAGCCATCAGAGACTTAAAAAAAAAAAATCAGCACTCCCATCTCATTTGATTTAATAGGAGATTATGAGCTAAATGCCACTTTAATATTACATACTAAGCAAATACAGAAAGAAAAACTCATCCAGGAGAAAAACAGCAAGTCAGGAAGATTTGGTCTTATTTGCCTCCTACTGTCATCAAGAAGAACACTTGAGACTTAGAATGACAGGCCTGTCAGCACCATGGGATGTAGCTCTCATTAAAAGGAAATACTATTTTAAAAATATAACACAGATGTCTTAGCAGAATTCTAAACAGATCTATGATAGTGCACAGTAAATCCACTCATAAATAGAAATGGCCAAAGGCAGAATGACTGATGAAATAACACGATTAGGCAAAAAGTGAGGCTTTTCTGGTTTGTTTTGATTCTTTCTGTAGATAAATATTGACTAATGTAACACAAGAGCATTGCAACTGCATCCCCACTAAGGTGAGTGACTGAAACTGATATAACAACTTTTTCCACTGTTATATTTCTTTGCTTAGGTGCACCTTGAGCTAAGTCCTTCCCAAGAGTACTTAGAAGCTGTTCTGAAGCCACCAAATTGATGAGTAACAGCAGTGCCAAGTCTTGACTATGAACAAAGAGGATATGACAAGAGATTTCTGTTACTGCAGTGGTGCTTAGGTGACAAGCCTTGTGGAACAAGTACATTTGAGGGACATTTGGGGCAGGCAAAATAATTCAACCAAGCAGTGAACTTGGATGGCAGTAATTCACGTTAAAACCTGTCAGCTTCCAAAAATATGATACTGCCTGAGAAATTAAGCTATCAGCCTCTTTCTCATGTTCCTCCTCTTTAAAAGCATGAACTCTGCCTCTCCTCCAAATAGCAGCAGAGCAGTTCCTGGAAGAGCAGAGCATACAGTGGGACAAAAACCATCTCCTCACTCATTGCAATTTTCAGTTGCTCTTGTTTTCTTTCCTTAATCTCCCATAGAAGAACATGTCCCTTTCCCTCCCTGCAGCTGTCCTATCACTTTCAACCCAGAAAAAGCAAGGAGTCTCTGCATAAAAGACCACTTAGCACATGGAGCAGAACAGAAATTGCCCCATCCCAGGCAAGACCCTACCTTAAGGTCGGTCCTTGTGGGTTTTTCCTGCCTTTTTACATCTCTTCCACACTGCTCACCCATGAGTCCGGATTTCTCCTGTGTGACACCACCAGCTGTGCACCACAGGAACTTTCTGACTAGACCCCACCACAGCACCAGACTGTTGGGATTTCATAATACTGCTAAGAAATGTCCCAGGGCTTCCCACAACACTACTCCTAACTTGGAGAAGGATATGCTAATCTTCATTACTTTTTCCTGGCAGTAATGCTGCAAGGCCAGGATACCTCCAGTTCTGAGGATGAAAATCTAGATTTTGAGACTCTTGCCCCATTGCAACAGCCTGATCATGCTGCCCCAACCGCACTTTGCCCTCAGTCAGAAAACCCTCAGCATTTCTCCCCTTTACAAGAGCCCAGGGCTGGGGAGCTGGGGCTATTCTGTTCATCAATCTCAGAAAAACCCATCATGTTGGCAGATGGTGAACAGTGGATATCTGCAGCGGGTCAAAGTTTTGACACCTCCACAGTTCTGAAAATCCAGGTGATACCATTCATAAGAAGCCAGGAGATCCAGAGACAAAGCTGTTTTGACCTGACACCATTGAGCACTGCTCCTCACCCTCCTGTTACCAGAAATGGATAAGAGACCACTATTACTCCAATTTTTTCCACATGAAAATCCATACTCACCACATCCTGTGGGGAACAGCATAATGATCCCTACCAGTCAACTTCAGAAAGTGAAGATGTGCTCTGCTCCCCGTCTCCTAAGGCGCTCCACCTCTTCCTCTACCTCTCACCCTGAGCATCAGCATTCTTGGTACAACCCATGGAGGAAGTCTAATCAGCAGCAACCCTCACCTGAAGGAGATCTGAAGAGCAGGGCAAGGAGGGGGAGGAGGAATCAGGTTACTCAGAAAAATGTCTTTGTTTTCTGAAATCTAGTGTGTGGGTGGAATCAATATTGAGTTTCAATTGAAAATAGAAAACTTTATATTTGAAACACTTTCAAATTGACTGGAGAAATAATATTTTCTACAACTAATAAGGTTGTAGAAAGGGAATATATAACTTATAAGTTTTTAAAATAAACTTATTTTATAAAAGACATTTTAATATCAGCAACTTATAATTTCAAAGACCATTAATAATGAAACTTGAACGTATATCCAAGGTTATTTCTGTTCCTCAACATAGTACTACGCTAGTGCATTCAGATAAAATATGCAATTTTATTTATTTTTGAAAGTTTTTTTCCCTAGAAATTTATATTTCTTTTATCCTTCCAGTTTGGCTATATGCCATTTCTGATTGTTAAGATTATGTAGACTCTTGTTTACAAAACAATAATACTATATTAATTCTAATTTCAACATTTTGTTTTTCTGCTTATCTTAAAGCTATATTAAAAGAGAGAAAAAAATGCATAAACATACCTTAGTATGCAAGCCAGTTTCACCTGCAGCCCAATGTACTAACTCTATTTGTATGCATTAACTTTATTTGTTGTTTCGAACATTATTTGTTATTCATAAATATGTATAAATGTAGAATCTATCTGCTAACTTAACCATACAAATATCTTTCTCATCCTTAAGATAGAAAAAGAAAAAATCAAGGGTCCCAGCGAGAGAGGAAAGGAGAAGGCTGGGGTGACGAAAGGTGGCAATTGTTTTTCTGGGAAAATGGAGGGGCAAAGACATCTCAGGAGGTTGGACAGAAGAAGAGGAAGAGTGGAGAAATGGGACTGCACAGAGGGTCAAACTGCTGCTGATACTTTCAGAAGCTGGAAGCAGGGAGGGAAAGAGTAAACACAGCTGTTTCCCCATGATGCCACTGTGGGGCACACCCTTGCTCAGGAAGGATGGCAGCTGAAAGCCCAGCACTACATTAAGCCACCTGGTGGCAAGCAGCTATGGATAGCCCAAGAACCATGCACTGCTCAGAGAGCCAGTCTTCATCTTCCCTGGGACAGTACATGAGCAGAGTGCTCTGACTGGGCTCTGACTGCCCCAGGCAGCAGCCAGCATGAGAACCACAAACTACTCTCCAAACTCGTCTCCCCATAGCCATGGGACAGAATTAGCCCCCAGGGCTCCTCTCTGGTGACTCACCAGCACCGAGATGGAGGAACCAGAGCACTGGTTATCTGAATCACTCCCAGCAGTTTTGGCCTAATGTGCTGTAACAAGGATAGAACCAAGTTAGGGCCTACTGTGTCAGTTCTGGGCTACCCAGTCCAAGAGAAATACAGATATACTGGACAGAATCCAGTGAAGGGCCACCAAGGTGATGAAGAGACCGGAGAACTCTCCTGCAAGGAAAGCCAGAGCTGGGGCTGTTCAGCCTGGAGAAGAGCAAGCTCAGGGGAGACCTCATCAATGTGTATAAACACCTGAAGGGAGGTGGATGGAGCACCTGTCCCAGTGACAGGACTAGAGGCAGTGGGCACAAACTGAAACACAGGAGGTTCCATCTACACATAAGGAAAAGCTTTTTCACTGTGAGGGTGCCCAAGCACTAGCACAAGTTGCCCAGAAAGGCTGTGGAGTCTCCATCCTTGAAGATATTTAAAAGCCATCTGGACATGGTCCTGAGCAACTGTACTGTACGTATCCCTGTTTGAGCAGGGGATGTTGTTCCAGATGATTTCCAGAAGTTCCTTCCAACCTCAGCCATGCTGTGATTCCATGACACTGCCCTTACCTGTCTGTAATACAGAGATAACAGGTTGCAATTCCATTGCACATTACACAGAGACCAGGTCTCAGCTGGAGCTCACAGGACCTTGCTCCAGCAGCACCTTGCCTTCATAAAACCAAGCAAGAGCCAGGCACAGAGGAGCTTCCTCATGTCTGTATTTCTCCTGGAAGGGAGGCCCGGAGGACTTGCAACATGCTTGACCAAACTCCAGCCAGGGTCAGTGGGAGAGAAGGTAAAATTCAGTGATTAGTGTCATTGTAGCCAGTAGTTCCATTTCACGTCTGGTTTATGAATGCTGTGCTGGCGTTGAAACAACTGACAAACACGGGTGCTTCACGTCAGCCACACTTTTAACCCACCCGATAAATTACCTCCTTCTGCTGAGAGAACAAGCCCCCACAACTGGCACGCCCAATCTTCCAGACAATATTTCATCATTAGTTTTAAAATATACCTTCCAGTTTATAATAATAAATGGAATAGGCTTTCAAAATGGAAGTAGCTGAGGAAAAGAGACGCTCGTATGTGAAATGCCCCTCTAAGACAGAAGTAATACTACAGGCAGTATAGAAAAATCTTTGGATATTTTTGTGTCTTGGTATATTGGAAATCTTGGTCAAAAAATGCAGCGCTTTTCCCAGAAAATTGATCATTAAGACCTGAGAAAAAGAAAGAGCCATCTATCCTTTGGTAGGTGGGGTTTAATTTAATTTCATACAAAATTGAATTATATGTGCTTTTTCTTTTATACATTAACACAGTCTAAAATGTACTAAAAATATTAAAGGGAGTATGGCATTGTAAAAAGAGCACTTTTTCAATTGGGGGTGGGACCATGGGAAGTTGGTACCCACCCAGCGAAAGGTTAAAGGCTTGCATTTGAAGAATTTTTATTGTTTATACGCGTGTGTTTTCCTTTGGCTAGGGCGGAACACCTAAATAACATTCTTGCTTCCTCTCTCTGTGCTCAAGGCCTAATAATACCAACAGAATTAGAGGCAAATATCTTTTTTTTATGCTTCTTTCTCATCTCTGGCAAGTTTATAAAACGATCTCTAGATAAAGTTTCAGGGTTAGAACAGTTTCACACACTTTGCAGTAAGTCTAGAGGGGCTGCAATACTTATATTCAAATGTCATTTAATTATAGAAAATTCTTCCTATCCAGACCCCATATTAATAGCCTGTGACAGCTCTTTTTACCTTAAGGGGAGAATCCCAGAGTTCAGACATTATATATTCTCAGATCAGACCCTTCCTGTGGCAGGGGCTCAGAAGGCAGCTTCAGACCACACACTGGTGTTTCTCAAGCAGAGCTAGAGGGGCATCCAAAGGATGGGACATGTTGTCTCTTTGTACCTTGTTCTTTGCGTTTCCGTAGGACTGACCACACTTCCAGATGGGAATATATTGCTTGGCAGTATATCCCATTGCTACAAAAAGGGAACAGCACCTGCTGCAATCTCCCAGGCCACTGACAAGCAGGGCTGACACCAGTATTTCATTACCACCACCAGAAATACAGCGAGTGACAGACAGAAAATTGTTAAGTATTTCAGTAGGGTTTTGGTAGTGGTGCTAAAATATTAATCACAGCTATGTTTGCAGAAGCAACA
This sequence comes from Scolopax mira, assembly GCA_004320125.1. Lineage (NCBI taxonomy): Eukaryota > Metazoa > Chordata > Aves > Charadriiformes > Scolopacidae > Scolopax > Scolopax mira. The sequence goes on along the minus strand of BJBW01003181.1, from coordinate 3,527 downwards.
TTTTTATTTGCTTTAAAAACATGTCTGGTTACAGTGTAGTCCAGCGTTTATAAGGCAAAATATAGCCATGTGGCGTTTATGAATAGTCCTATGCTTTGTTTTGTTCTTTGAGAGATTTTTCATAACTGTATGAAAGTATCTCAACAATGCACACTGGAATCGAACTGGAACTGCTGGATTAAGAAAATTTTCCATTTTCCATGCCTACCTGCTAAACCAATTTACTTCAAGACTTATCTCTTAATGGTATACTACTAAAATTGAAAATTTTCTGATTGCAAATATTGGCTGCAGGTGCTAGAATAGCCAGAGACCACACTCGGTTAATGTGTTCCTTCTGGTTCTTATTGTCACAAAACACACAAACTCAAGACTGCTCCTACAGTCTTGAATTTTTTTTTTTTTTTTTTATTTTTTTTTTTTTTTTGCTGCAGACAAAGATATCTGAGGTGCAGGTATGGAAAGGTATTGAAAGTAGAGCTATTTCCTTGGTTTGGGTATGAGTTCCTGGAATTTAAACAAGCTGAAGTGAACCCTTCTCAAAACGGTAAGTGGTCTGAGCCCAAACATGGAAATTTGTTGACCTGAAGTAACTGGTCTGGAAAAAAATGCATGAGCTGCTGAGGGGAGACTGGAGCACAGCTTAGAATGAGCAGGGCTCTTCCTCACTGGTACCTGTGCAGTAAATTTCTCACGCTATCAACTGTTTCAGAAACCTTGGGAGTCTTTCCTGGTCAGCCGAAGGAATTACGTAAAGTGACCTTAAAGAAGAATCACAAGGACAAATTTTCACCATCAGTGACAAAATGGCTGCACTTCCAGTCACTGTTAAAACACAAAAAGCAAGGAAATTACTTCTTCAAATCAGTGCTGAGATTAACTATGTTATGGATAAAATTATGGAAATTAAAATACAGTGAAATCTAACAGACATCCCAGTGTCAAATCAGGTGAGATCTGTGTGCATCTGAGAAAGAATTATCTTAGCAGTGTTGAAAGCTCATATATTTATTTTGTAATTGAAAATAACTCAGAGTTCAGTGACCATGGATGAGCTGGAAATACACATTAAAGCCCAATTGCTTCCAATGAGCAGTATTTTTAACCAAAACTTGGAGATGTCATTTCTGATGTGGGGCTACAAGGATCTCCCTCCAAAACTAATGAAATTACATATGCATGCTCTGAAGAAAAACTGTGCAACTGATATGTGGGAATAGACTTTGTATAAAACCTCACATTTTCTTGTGATCCATAGGAAGATGTTAATTTACATAATCTGAATTTTGGACTGAAGGCCTGTAAAGTAATTTCACAAAAGGATTTGAAAGATGAACCCTCTTAATAAAAGGGCAGATTTACTTATGATGGTTTTTATCTGCTTTACTTTCTTGCTACTAGTCAGATGAGTTTTCCAAATACTCTCTAAATTCATCCACCCAGAAACCTAAAGATGTTTTCATGTACCTTAAAGCATTGTGCATTACTATGAAAGTGGCAGATGAAGCTATATACAAAATTTAAACAATTTTGAACATACCATTATTTATCTTAAAGCTATCACTATAGAAAAGGAGAGAATGTTTCTACTGAACGTCATATGGTATCATGTAAAGATTTTTTATTATAAAAATAGTTAAATGGCTACAAGTGAGTATAAACCAAAATACTGTGGATCAGCTCTTGATGGAAATAAAAAGCAGAATGACTTTTGTGCTGGGAAACATTCCATGAATGAACCCAGGATAGTAATTTCATTTGATAAAGGAGGAGATGTCAGTCTGCAATTCATAGGCACTTCAGTTCTGTGAGCATTAAAAATGGGAGCCAGTTTAAAAGATTGCATACATTACAGCCCTGGTCCTTACTCTGGCAAAATGAAATATTTTGTCTTTGTCAAGGAAAAGCTTTGCCTTGAAGCCTTCAAGATTGGATTCTAAGGGGGAAAATATTCCCTTCTCCTTAGGCAGTAAAAGCCTGGTATTCAGTGAGCCAGTATGGTTCAGAAGCATGAATATCACAGGATTTCTGAGCACGGTGCAAGCATGACCATTTTGGTGATGCATCTGCACACTGACTGGAGTCTGAGAAGGGGACTTTCCTCAGTCACAGTGCAAACTCCACTTTAACTGTAAGACTCCGCTTTGCCTAACTACCCTTTTCAAACTTTGTTTCGAAAGATTTCATAAGGCATGTTCACACATGATTAACAGTTGCTAAAAGGTTGCTACCTTCATGTGGAGTGTAATCACTCAAAACTATAAAATAGCTTCTGCTGAGGAAAATGGATTTGTTTGAGGGGAGATCATTTGCACTCCAGCATCACCTACCCAAGCCAGCATGGGGCTAAACCTTTCAGAAGCAGCTATGATACCTGCTTTTGGCAATCTATTGAGTGGCCAAATAAGTGTCTACCAAATCAGGTCACAGCATTCACCTTTGTTTTCAGAGAAGATAGGAAACAGCCACTGAAAAAAAAGCAAAGGTGCTGTTCTACCTGACCCCTTCTCAGTCATATAAGCCTGTGCAAAAAGAAGGCTTACAATTTACACATGACATGAGGATGTGTAAAATAATGAAACTGTCTTTAATGAACCTACGAAAAATTAGCTATGTGTGCTAGCTTTCTAGAAAAACTGAGTCACTCTGACCTTAGAGAAGGTTTTGCATCATAGAAAGGGCTTCTTGCTCCACCGCCTGCATCAACTTGCAGGAAAAGATAGAGCTGGTACAGAACAGACACAGGCTGCTACTGAACTGGGAGGTGCCTTCTCCCTGTTCCATTCAGACAACAATTCATTGAGAAGGACCATTCCACTGAAAAAATATATTTCTGCTGTCCCCCAAAGATTCATGGATTCATGGATTTGACAGAGTTGGAAAGGACCTCTAGACATCATCTAGTCCAACTCCCCTGCTAAAGCAGGATTCTCTAGAGCACATCACACCTGCATTCAGGCAGGTGTTGAAAATCTCCAGAGAAGAGGACTCCACAAACTCCCTGGGCAGCCTGTTCCAGGGCTCTGTAACCCTCACCATAAAGAAGTTCTTCCTCATATTTGAGTGGAACTTCCTATGTTCCACCTTATGCCCGTTGCCCCTTGTCCTTTCATTGGAAACCACTTTATCATCCTTCAACCCACCCTTTAGAAACTTGTAAACATAGATAAGGTCTCCCCTCAGTCTTCTCTTCTGGAGGCTAAAAAGCCCCAGCTCTTTGAGCCTTTCCTCGTAAAGGAGGTGCTCCAATCCCTTAATCATTTTAGTTGCCCTATGCTGGACTCTTTCCAGTAGGTCCAGTAGCTCCCTCTTGAACTGAGGAGCCCAGAACTGGACGCAGTATTCCAGTTGTGGCCTCACCAGTGCAGAGTAGAGGGGGAGAATGACCTCCCTCGACCTGCTGGCCACACTTCTCCCTATGCAGCCCAGGATTCCATTGGCCCTCTTGGCAACAAGGGCACATTGCTGGCTCACAGAGAGCCTGCCACCACCATGACTGCTAGGTCCTTTTCCTCAAGAAGTACTTC